>OY759270.1:24418760-24503760 GCA_963662155.1 Lamellibrachia columna | reverse complement strand
TTGGTTATTATAATAATTTTATACTTGACATGATTTCATGATAATAAACCCTGAAGCAAACAACCAAGTGAAGACACTTCCAACACTGTGCAAAATGATTTTAATTTCACGTGAAGATGTGCATAACACAGTATATAAGTTGTGACAACATTACCACTAGTGTTAGTTTTGCCTACTGTAGCATAGGCCTACACATTTGGGAATATACAGATATTTGCATCAAAATGTCGAAACAAGATTTACTATCAAATATACTTTATACAAATACATGGCAAATAAGAGCAGCATTTTGCTCTCTATTTGTGTAGTCATTCACATGTTCTAGACTCAAGCTACAATGACATCAACAGCCCTACATTGTACTGTCACTACAATGTTGGTCAACCATCCCATGTGTAAAGCAGATACAAATATGAGTAACTGTGGCATAAAGGTTTCATGTACTCCAACAAAACAATCAGTAAGCACAATGTTATAAGAAAACGTTTATCTTTCAAATTCGGCAGGTAGTTTTCACACTGCATCAAAAATATGGCACAAGGTAAATCTTTCATCAGTAAATCATCAGCTAATCATTCAGCTGCAGTTGTAAACACATGGACTACGTCAAAAACAATCACGCTCCGCATAAAAATTGCATTACAAAAATACTTGATTCTCGCACATTCCACTTATAGGTTATATTAAAGTGACTGAAACAAGATTTCGTTTCCTCTGCTTCACTGATCTGCACATGATGTTATAACGACAACCACATTTCAGCAGGTGATAATCACACTGCATTGTTCTATGTAAATAACTTGTGCTTGCACCTGTTTTGCATAACATTGCAGATGGAAGTGAAATATCACAAGCGTGTGATGATGTATCCAACACATACATAACTACAAAGCACTAACTGTAAAGAAACTGCAGTTTTTGTTAAAATGTCTCATTTACTTCTGGTTGAGTGAAACATATTGAGTTTTATGGGATGCAATGGAAGCAATACTGTTCTTTCAACACTATGTCTCAAAATGATCGTGTCATGTTGAGTCTTTTCCACTTCAACTATTTTTGTCCAACTGGCTGCGGCTCTTGCTTTGGTGCTTGCTTTTGATCTTTCTTGCCACCGAGCTCAAACTGGGGCTCAATACCAGCAGACGTCAGGTACATCTGACAAATCTTGTCAATATAGGCACTCTGTTCACTTGTCAGGTGCTCCGCCCACTTGCCGACTTTGCCTGCAGCAAACACGTTTAATATATATTTTATGTGAAACCAGCCCATACACAGTATTAAGACAAGGCTGCCACAAGGTTGAATACAAGAATGAGGCTTCTGTGAAGTCACTCTGCGCTATGGATATTGTTTAGGAAGTATGTACGCTGTACTGAGGCAAATACTTTTTTATATTAATAAGGTAACACATTCTGTAAATACAGATGTTTTGGTACATAAGCTTGCATGAACAGCATATTATTAACAGTGTTGTTTGTTTCTTTATTGTTAATATTTGTTCTACAAACTTAAAAATACATATAACAACATAACGGTTTATGAATAGGTTCACATATAAAAAGTAAACTCAGTGGTGATATCACACACATGATGCAAGCTTAAGTAAAATGTGCCAACAAACAAACAATACAAAGACATTGAGGCTTTCACAATATACTGTCATGAACGAACATCTCCATCTTCGAATCTTGTTGAATGCATTTTCAGATAAAACGACAATAAATTGTACTAGTAATTTTTCTTTCTGTATCATAATGTGTTGTATTATTTATGTAGTTATGGATTAATCGACCCATCCATCAAGCATATTTATACAGTGCCCTTTCCAGCCTTATTTGCTTAAAGGTGCTTTCTAAGTTCATTAATTAATTTAAAAACAAGTCATAAATACTAAAAATTCCATTCATTAAGATTTAAAACTATCACTAAAATGTTAAAAACAATAAAACTCCAGCTCATTTAATCTGAAATGCATGAGTGAACAAGTATGTCTTTAGTTGTTTCTTGAAGGCATCAGCCTAGAAAGCCTGGCGAAGAACAAGTAGAATATTGTTACACAATGTGAGGGCAGCAACGGAGAAGGCTCTGTCCCTGGACACCTCAAGCCACAACTGGCTCTATGATCCCTCATTGTGCATGGCTTTATAAGTCAGTGTCCACATCTTAAACTGCACACGGTACTTGACAGGCAGCCAATGCAATGTACAAAGAACGGTGGTGATATTATCCCACCAGGGGATACGGGGATGCGGGCGACAGTGTTCTGCGGCAGTGTTCTGCACACGTTGCAGTTAGGCCAGCTGGCATGTGGGATAGCTGTACATAAGTCCATTCAGGTAGTCCAAATGGGTGGCCATCTGGGCTGTACAGATTTATCCTGTTCTTCCCAATATTCCGCAGATGGTAGTAGGATGAACAACACACCATGTTTACATGTGCCTGCTGTCTGTAGCTTGAGTCGATCACTGCTCCAGTGTGTCTACACTGTACATGTATGAATGGGTGTGTTGTATCTCAATTATATTTTCTAGGAAATAACTTTGAATCAATTTAAATGTTTATGTATATAATATTATCTCCACTAGGTACATGTCATCGTTATGTATAAATAATTCTATAAATTGCATGTATGAGTTATTTTTAAGTATCATAAAATGGTTATTTTTAAGTATCATAAAATGGTTATGGTTATTTTTAAGTATCATAAAATGGTTGGTATGTGTATATGTATCTATGTATGTATACATGGATATCTACAGATAATATCATAATAAATATATCATTTGTACAGGTGGTCTCACTATTATTATTGAAGGGTTTCTAGGGAGCAACTGAGTACACTGTAGTAATTTAATAAAATAATGAACTTGAAATTACTTTTTTGTATCGTTACAAATTGAATAAACATAATGTCATAAGATTATAATTAATAAATTCTTTGAAGTTGCAAGAACAACTTGGTCAAGTGGTGATGTTTCAAGAGCCTCACTCACCACTGCGTAGGAACTCCGACTCATCCGGCTGTCGGATGCCAAGTTTGTCCCACCAGGAGTAGTTCGATGCTGGGTTTTTCTTCATCTCGTCAAAGCTGCAGTATTTGGCTATTCTCGTCACTTGTTTTGTACTCAACTCCTTGCCAAGGAACGATGCAATTGCCTGTATCGTCTTGTTCGTATCCTGGGACAACAGTTTTTCAAGAAGTAAATAAGTTTCATGTTAAAGGTGCAATGTCTAATTTTTCATAGCAAAAATTTTACTATAAAAATAATTATTTAATGGTGTTATACAATATAAACTATATCTATTCTGCTGTTTTAAACGCTGATGCGTCACAATTTAAAAATATAATTTTATAACTTGTCATTCCGCATGCAATGTAAAAATGCTATTCAGGGTGAAACATTCAAATTAAACACATAACTGTCAAATTGTAATTATATAACAATTGTGGGCTGTCTAGATGTTAGAATAGATATAGTTTTTAGTATATAACATGATTTTAAAATAAAAACGATCACATTCTCAAAGCAGCTGTCAGATGTACACTTTAGTCATGCACTGCATGCTGAAATAGAACATACCACAACTTTTACCGTCATGTGGGCATACAATGAAAAACATGCACGGTATTGGACATATTTATACAAACTACATATTTCCACCTAGGAAAGGTTACGTTAAAATCTCTGCGACTAGCTGGAACATACTTATTTCTTATCAGTTATCACTGGATACATCTTGAGGTATGATTAACACTAGTTTTTGACAAATAAAAAATAAATTAAAATACTTTTCTTTGAAAATTTTTTGTGCAATATTTATTTGAGAAATACTCCCCCCCAAAAAAAAAAACACACACTACTCTGATCTGTTTTCAGGTGCTTCTAATTTAAAAAGTTTACAAGCTACATATCTGAAATGCAAAATTCAAGAATGATAGGACAGTGGGTATACTGGGTGCACAAAAATGGAAAATAACATTTAAAACAATTTCTGAAAAGGATTTCAGTGGTCAGTATTTCATTGTTGTGTCACCGTACAATGTCCAAATTGCCACCATAACAATAATTTGAGCAATTTTACAATGCCATGGATCCAGGTGACCCTGTTCAAAGGCGCTGACACAAACATAGTTAAAGACAGTTAAGATTAAAAAATAAATAAATAGATAGATAAATAAAAAAATAAAAAATAGCATATCCAAGTTCATAGAACATAGCACTAAAAGTTGAATCAATTTGACAGTTAAGAATAATATGCGCGTTTAAACAAGAGAGTTTTCAAGAGTCTTTTAAAGGTGTATAGAGAGTCACATTTTTGCATCTCATGGGGAAGACTGTTCCACAGACGAGAAGCAGCGATGAAGAAGGCATGATCACCATAATGATGGAGATGTGCACTGCGTACAGTCATAAGAGAGTCTGATGAGGATCGCAACGTTGTGCAGGGTTGGTATAACTGGAGCAGGTCTGCGATATAGCTCGGCGCAAGCAGATGAAGGGCTTTGAACGTCATCAGTATAACCTTGTACTCAATACGGTACCGGACAGGAAGCCAATGGAGAGTCTCTAGGATGGATGTGATCATAGTGACTGGCTCTGACCACAGTGCGAGCCATCAGGGATACTGACAATAACCTATTAGTTCAGTAGGCTTCCAGTTGCTATACATTCAGAATAATTCAGCCTTAAACTTTAACTTTTTTATATTTTTTATTTCATTTATATTGCAGCTGAAAGTAACTGTTCTGCCAAATGACGTTTTTCTCCTAAATTTCTACAACATTGGCCAAAAATATCCAAAATAAATATGTTGTTTACCTAATAAAGTACTATGCACAGTTAAAAAATGGTGGTCATAGGACTTGTCCCACATTCTCATTCTGGGTGCTGAAATTCGTAAAATATAGAAATCCTTCTTGGAAAAAGAACCCAGTTATTTTCCATTTTTGTGCGGCCCCGTTATACTCATAGTCCTTTGCCCTATCATTCTTTATATTTCTACATATACACCAAATTTCAGATATGTAGCTTGTAAACTCCTTAAGGTAAAAGCATTTGAAAACAGATAAAAATAATGTGTGCGTTTTTAGGCACTTACCCTGTTTACATTATAAGGCGGTAGACATAATTTGCATGCAAATCCTTAGTTTTTTGTAGAAGTGCTCAGTCATAGCTGCTTATTCATTGGTTAAAATTTAAGCAAATTCTGAGTCATCAACTTTTTGACCATTGGTTGATTTGACACAGAATGATGCAAAAGTATATTTAAATTTTATTTATGTGTACGTTCAATAAACAATATTGAATTTACACCAGTTATTATCTGCATGAACAACTGCTCTCTGAAACCTAAATTTTAAAGTAAAAAAACCAGTATTTTCTAAATATATTTAATTGTTTATTTCAAATATAATTTTTTTTTTTCATAACACAGCTGTACTTTTTTCTACTTTTTGGGGGTATTTTTGGAAATGCTTCTTTCAAGTATTGCAACCATCCCTGGCTAGAATGACCCTCTCACCTGTTGCATGTCCTCATATGTGATCACAAGGACATTTGGGTCGTCACGATGTGCATAGTACGACTTCATGTGATCCCACCAAGGACCAAAGCTCACTGTAATGTCAACATTTACATTATTCTTGTGTAACCGTACTGCTTAGATATATGAACAGCTGCCACTGATTCTGTCTCATTTAGTTTACACTGAAGCTGTAGCATCACTGTTCTGTCTAATGGAGTTTTCTCCTAAATTGGCAAACAAAATGTGGCAGGACACCAGGAATTGTTGTATGTCGTTTACCAAATAAAGAGATCATAAGACCCATCCTGCATTCTCATTCTGGGTGTTGAAATTTGTAAATTATATAAAAAGTTAAATTTAAGGATGATTTAAACAAAAATGTAGTAAGTAGCTACCAAGTAAACGACTCCGATTACTGCCAGTATCCCTGACAAGAGTGTAGCAATTTGGATATTGTACTGCACCACAATGAAATACAGGCTGCTGAAATCACTTTGGAAGGAGAAAGAGTTTTCAGTGCTAGCCAAGCTGGCCTGCAACTACTTGATGATTCCTGCTTCATCTGCTCCAGTGGAGGGACTATTTAGTGTTGCAGGGAAGCTTTTTAGACCAGAGAGGAGCAGCGTGAGCGATGCACGGTTCGAAGAGCTAATGACCATTCTCTGCAACCCAAATGTGAATATATGTGAACACTGTGTATGACTCTTGGTTGCTAGTGCTTTTTTTTAAAGTTAATATACTACTAGATAGTACCTGACTCTTGACAGTAACTAATTATATTTATATATATATATATTTCATCTATTTTTGTCAGTTGGCAATTTGGTATCCCAATGATGATGTGATAGTAATTGATTACCGGGTATATATATATATATATATAGCAAACTGAATTGAATTTGAATTGATCACTGATTACATGTGTGAATTTGAATTGAATTTAAAAAAATTAATTGACCCCAGGTCTGATAGCCACTTAGTATTTAGTTAAAAGTTTAGTAAATTCTGAGACTTCAACTTTTTGACCATCGGTTATTTTCACACGGAATGACCAACTAATCAAACATCCCTGTAACGCAACTTGACTATCTTACCTCGGCCGGTGAGGAAGCTGCTGCAGTAATGCGCCAGGTCACTCTGGTAGTTGAGGAACAGGTGCATACGGGAGTAGAAGTAAGATGACACACACAAATCCTTCGGGTTCCTCATGATGTAGATTAGCTGGTGATGCAAATGTAAGCCACATTTCACTACGTACATACTATAATACAGTATGCTTATAAATTATGGTAAGTGATCACTATTTAAAGAATGCGTACAAATATCCTTCAACATTCCTTGCATGTACCTTAACTTAATAAATGGACTAAGTGCATTAAAAGTAAAAAATCTGATTGTTATATTTATTCTAATGCTCAAATGTGTTTTAATGAACGACAATTTATAAATATAATTTGTAATATCTACCTTGCCATTCAACATGTAATGAAAACATGATATCCTAGTCAAAAGATTCTTAAACAAATGACAGTGAAATGATAATAAACAAATAGTTGTGCATTAAAACACATTTGGACCATTGTGAAGACTCAAAATGTTAGAATATGCATACTTTATACAACATAACATGATTTTACAAGAAGAGAAAACAGTCAGACTGTGTACCCTTAACGAGTAAATAGTAGGCAATACATTTGTAAAATGGCATTTTTGTCATGCTAAGCTCTACACGATACTTAACACCAACCTTAGTTTTACCCTCTTCCTTGATGGACTGGGGCAACATTTCAAAAGGAAGATGAGTCTTCAATAGACGGGGCCCTTCTGCAGCCTCCAAGGCCGCCAGACCAGGATATGTGTATTCGAGTTGGGGGAACCTGTCCTCCATGTTCTGTTTCCTTGCTTTCTTTTCATCCATGTTGTTGTTGAGAAGGTACACTACTTCCTGTACCCACGTGCTGCCTACAAGGAAAGGAAGCACAGCCATCATGCAATGTTCTGTTTTCTCACAATCCAAGAACATTATGCACATTTACGTATTCATTTCAAACTCTTCCCAAAGCATAATACCAGGGTTGGTGGTAAATTGCAACTACAACAGACTGCCAATTATGATTGCATAACTGGCACCAGTTGCCACACAGTTGGTTAATATGGCATAATCTATTTCTTTAATTAGTAATTCTAGACCATGTTTAAATTTGTTTTAATACGCAGTAAAGTGCCAGAAATAATCTTGGACCTGGTGCTATATTAAATAAAATATATTATTATTATCCAATTTATGATGTATAAATTTATAGCTGAACTAATTAGACATTATATATATATAATATGAGAAAGTGGGAAAGGTCTGAGTTAAATGAAATCGGTTTTGTGTAGTGTCATATATGCCTATAAGAAGGCTGTGGTGATCAAGTACACACATATTATATATATATATATATATATAATATATATATATGTGTGTGTGTGTACTTGATCACAACAGCATTTGACCATATCACCAGTCTTCTTAGGGGCAATCTCAAAACCTCAATATATGACACTACACAAAACTGATTTGATGTATTAACATGATTGCACACTGCAAAATGTGACTGAGGTCTTCCTTTTTCGTGGTGTCTTTATGGAGCCAGGATTGGAAACTAAATGATGTTTTCTTAGGGAAACATTGATGTGCGTCCCTAAACAAAACAGCTGCTACCACCCATCAATTAAACCGATTTTGTTTTGAGGAGGCCCAAAAATCATTTTGATGATCATGGTTGTGGTTCATTATGATATATGAAAGGTTCACAAAAGTTACCTGATTTGGGGAAGCTTGCCACCACAATGTCATCTTCCATGCACACAAATTTCTCCAGCTTCGTCACATTGCCAGAAGTGAACAGGTATTCCGGCAGCCAATATCCTTTCCCAAGGAAAAGCCTTGCCTCATTGCCATACATGTTTGGATCAGTGTACATCTGGAACCCAATTCCTGTAGTTTTGACCTCCCTATTCAGACCCATCAACTCGTCACGCTCGAAGAACTTGATGTACAGAAAGACTAAGACGCCACCTACTATGGCTGACAGGTAGCCAATGGCGTAGAAACGTTTTGCAAACTGCTGAGAGCGACAATTTGCCATCTGTTCTGTGCGGAAGCCACGGCGCATAATGCTTAGCCACCCATGGCCAATTGATTTCCATGGAAGCGAGCTCCTGGTTGTCTTGCATGCTAGTGTAATGATGCCACGTTGAGAAACTTGTGCAGCAAACACATTTACTGCAGCAGCGTTGCAAAATCTTTGTCGAATGACCTGTTGCCCAGCCTTGTGTAGACAAGCAGTTGCAAGAAGCCTGGACGTCATCTTTGAATGCTGTACTCGAGTGCTGGTGTATTATAATGTATCAGAGTCCTTTAAATAAGCACAGGTCTCTATTCGTCTCTTGATGACATGGTGAAGTCTACAAAAATGATAGTCAACATAATAGTGTGTTTTGTTGTCTTGGTAATTGGTATAAAATTGCATGTAACAAATGTGGACCAACTAATTAATTTAATGCCACTGTCGAGCAGACAGGAAAAATGGCTTCTTTGCTTTGCTATTGGGTGCTACTGACGGGTAGATATAAAAAAACAATAGTACTTTTTTTAAATGTCAGTGAGTACACAAATATTGCTTTGAATATAACCCAATTAAAATTAGCACGACATATTATCATGAACGTTGCTGTCAATACGAAAATCACCAAGTCTGCCGCTGTTATTTGTTGTATGGACTATGTATATGGACTATGGTGTGGAATGAAGTCAAAGTTGAAAGCCCTCACGTCCCGACCCAGCCAAGCCCAAGCCAAGTTCCGGTGATGCCCTGGGAGTTCAGTTAATAATCAGAATTTCACGTTTTACTACCAAAACTGTGTGCATAAATTTTTCGTTTATTACATTCACAATACAGTAATCGAACAGCAACTGTGGTCTGAGATACCTGTTATGTTCTGAAGTCAAGCATGAACTTGACCTGAAACCAAGTTCGGTGTCAGACCACAACAGTTCGTGCTGTCGTTGACTCCAGGCACGCCATCTAACGGACATATTTCAAACAAGTTATTCCTGTTGCTCGATGCATCGTGTCGCGTGAACATCATACCCTTCTATCCATTGAGCAACTTTTATCTTCGTCTACTGAATACGCGTTTTAGTCTAGTCTAAATGTGTCACGTCTTTAAATATGATCATTATAAGTCGTTTGTGACAACGCCATACAATAGGGCTATGATGTTGATTATGCACCAGTAATTTTATTCTTATGAATTTACTTTATGTGTTGTGGTCGGATTGATGTACATAACTACTGGCTATGAGAGTCACCTGTAGAAATCATATTGTTTTTTGTTAGTGTACCGGTTTTATTCCAGACGGCACTGTGCTATTTAAAACCAAACAACGGCCAAATAAGACGTGCATCGGTGATAATGATTACCTGAATCACCCTTAGGGAAACGATGTCCCGGAAATTAAGTTCGTTGTCAATCGTAGAATATGAGCTGTCAAATACCCAAACAACTTATTTAACATCGACATATTAACAACGAATGCACCATTCTGATCTAACATATACTACGCATCTAATAAGGAAAATTCTAGTTATTCTAGAGTGTAGACTGCATTACATATGTGACATAATTACAAATAGAATAGCGCACGTGTTAATGTTTTGAAAATCTTCTGTCACGAAGTCAGAAAATGCCAACAATGGCGGACGATGGGGAAGCGGAGCTTTTCTGCAAACTGGAAAAAATCAAGGATATTAGGTATTTATCAAGCATATAGTAGCGTATAAAAATACGAATGTACAGTCAAGTTGAAGTTTATTCATTGTGGCATGTACTTTGTTTACAGGAATACTGTAGCCTGACTAGGCTTGGATATAAAACACTGGGGGTCTTGGGTGTCCCGGGTACGCTGTCGCTGTACGTGTCCGCCAGGAGGCGCTGGTATTGTCAAATACTTTTGGCACCCGCTGTCAAGTAAATGTTCTGGTAATCGTTTACTTAACTGGCCTAAATTATTACGGCTTTATGCCGACAGTTTTTACAGCATTGTTGTACCTGAATGCGTTCCTTACATCATTCCGCATATGTTCCAGTAAAAAAAGTTCATATATTCTTAACAAATATTGTGTTTTAGGCCACTTTTAATCAGTTTTACACATTAAAACAGCGGAACCGATTGCATGATAAACATGGCGCGTGTGCAATTTGCGCATTAATCACGCCTCGGTGCCATCACAACCGCGAAGGCGATGTTTGTGTGCACAGGGCATACAATTACGCAACGTAAAAACTAAAAGAAATTCTTTTTTAGAAAATAGGCTCCAAAAATGTTTCAAACGAAGAAATTCTAGAAAAAAAATTAAAACATTCTCCACATTTTTCATATTAAACGCAACATTTGTAGAGCACATACAATCACCTCTAACGTAATATTTCATATTCTATTTAATGGAATATTTGATGTTGCAAATATTATTTGTATGAAAATTATGTGGTCGATATTAGATGTTATGCGCATGCGCAACTGCAAGGGGACATCTCATTGCATGTCATTGTAAATATAATTAAATTAAAAAGAATGCATGGGTTAAATTATCTGTTGTTTGATGAACAAAGATTATTGTTTTTGTAATTAAAAATTATACTGATGATATTGCATGTCATGCGCATGTGCAACTTTATAGGGACAACTCATTGCATGTCATTAACATAATTAAATTAAAAAGAACGTTGATTAATTAATTATTAATATGTGAATTAATGTTATATA
The DNA here is from genome assembly GCA_963662155.1 of Lamellibrachia columna. NCBI lineage: Eukaryota > Metazoa > Annelida > Polychaeta > Sabellida > Siboglinidae > Lamellibrachia > Lamellibrachia columna. The sequence continues at coordinate 24,492,419 of OY759270.1, read as the reverse complement.
TTTTGTTGAATGTGTGTATGCGCAATGAAAGGATGCTTTTATTTCACATGTATTATGAGAAAGTAATTAATGTTATTTAATATGAACAATTAAAATTGTTTCTGAGCTATATCTTCTTCTTCCCATTAATCACTGGCAAGGCGGTACTACATCACGATTTCTCCGCAGGATATTGCTGCGAAAACGGACAACACAGAATACCTCCCTCCTCCGTCCCTCCCAACAATACCCCTATCAACATAATAAAAAACCTTTGCTCACCAAACGACAGATAATTTAACCCCTGCGTTCTTTTAAATTTAATTATATTAACAATGACATACAATGAATTATCCCTTTAAAGATGCGCATGACATGCAATATCATCAGTATGTTTTAATTACAAAAACAATAACCTTTGCTCACCAAAAGACAAATAATTTAACCCATGCATTCTTTTAAATTAAATTATATTTATAATGACATGCAATGAGATGTCCCCTTGTAGTTGCGCATGCGCATAACATCTAATATCGACCAAATCATTTTCATACAAATAATATTTGCAACATCAAATATTTAATTAAATAAAATATGAAATATTACGTTAGAAGTGACCGTATGTGCTCTACAAATGTTGCGTTTAATATGAAAACTGTGGAGAATGTTTTAATTTTTTTCTAGAATTTCTTCGTTTGAAACATTTTTAGAACCTAAATTTTCTTAATTTTTTATCTTAATGTTTTTTATGTTGCGTAATTTTATGCCCAAGTACACACAAACATCGCCTTCGCGGTTCTGATGGCACCGAGGCGTGACTAATGCGCAAATCGCACACGCCCCATGTTTATCATGCAATCGGTTCCGCTGTTTTGATGTGTAAAACCGATTAAAAGTGGCTTAAAACACGATATTTTTAAAGAATATATGAACTTTTTTTACTGGAACATATGCGGAATGATGTAAGGAATGCATTCAGGTACAAAAATGCTGTAAAAACCGTCGGCATAAAGCCGTAATAATTTAGACCAGTTAAGTAAACGATTACCAATGTTCTCTCAAATTGACAAGCTGTGTATTTAACATTTGGGTATATGTTGACAATACCCTCAGGCTCAACTTAAGACAATAATTGTTCACTCATTTAATTAAATCAGGGAAGTATCTATGGATCTAAATAATATTATATAATTTATGCACTCCTGTAACATCCGCTCCAGATATCAACTCATAACATGCTAGTTAATCTGAACATATCAATTTGCCCTCTGCTGTGAATGCATTTTACATGAGCACCCTCTCTAATAAAACGTCTACCCCCATACACAGTTTTCCCAGAAAAAAATTACAGACCACCAAAGGATAACAGATTCTTTGCAGGATTCACCTACTTATCAAAATGATAGAGTCATCCTAAAACCATTATAATTGTGCTGGAAGATTTGAAATGGCCTGATATACTACTGAACATAGATAGTGAATGATTGTAAAATATATACTGGTCAGAATGGCGACAAACCAAAATGACAATAGTTGTGGTCAAAACTGTGATAAGGCAACAGTCGAAACAGTAACAACCAATCCATTGGTCATAATTAACTAATTTAGTATTTTACCCAATTTATTATTAATATTTTATCTGAACATAATTTTCAAAATGTTATATAATATCTTGCAACACAGTAGATTTATTTTATTTCAAGATTTGTTTAGTGTAAAACTGCAATTTTGTGGGGCTTTGTTGTAGTTTGTCCACACCCATTCATCAGTGAAATTGCGAATTGCAGTACAGTCTAGAGCCATTCACAAAGGACATTAATCTTGACTGGTGATTGCATTCACACATGGAATCAACTGCAATCAAACAAGACATTAGCATAGCCAGTAATGGTGTTATAACTCATTTTCTGCTAAATGAGTCACCACTGAGATTTGATTTATGTAGACTGGTGTACAGACATTGTAATTGATGAAATTAAAACAGAATGAATGAGGTGTTCTCTGGTATGAGCTTGTGTAGCTTTATTGCATGCATAAAGTGATACTTTGCACATTCTAATTGATATTGTTGCCTTAAAACTGAATAGTTAATTACATTTATAAAGAATTAGCACTAAGGTTAGAAGTTTATAAATTTTATTGTGTGGGATTTCCTCCAAATTAGGCATTATAATTTATGTCTTGATATCACACTTATTTACATTAACTTTCTACTTTAGCTTTCTTTTGTTTCATAATAATTATCCAAAACGCAGCCTATTTGCCAGTGACCATTGATTTGTGCCTTTGAAATAGTGTAATAATATAGTAAAACGGATATAATTTAAATAAAAAATTATTGTGGGCTAGTCGAAGCAAAAATCTAGGGGTCCACCACAAAAAAGTTGGGGCCAGATTGCATGAAACATTGTTTTATTGAATTGTGTGTATTTGTTCTGCTGCTTCCCATTTCAAACTTTTTGTTGACACCTTAACAGTTAAAATACCCTGATTTCTGTACACCTACCACAGGCAAAAGACGATGCAACTGGAGAAGATAAAAGCAAAACTGAAAACTGAGTTATCAGCGGCTGAAGTGGAGGAGCGCTACCTGTCTCAGTACAAGGCCGAGATGGAGCTACTGATGCAGGAGAAGATGGCACATGTTGAGGAGCTACGTCTCATTCATGCTGACCTCAATCTGGTTAGTGACACAGTGCTATTTAGTGACACAGTGCCATTTAGCGACACAGTGTTGTCTAGGCTAGCGCTGGGCCTAAAATCTGTTTAGCCAATTTGGCTAAAGGTTCAAATTTTCTTTAGCCAAATGAGATTTTGTTTAGCCACTTTTTTTTAGCAAAACATGACATAAAATAATGTGATAAAGCCCAGTAAAAGAAAAAATTAGTTTCTTGTCCCGCCCACTTCCTTTTTTGTCTACGCCTCCTTTTTTTACTATAAAAAAATTATAAAAAAAAGTTTTTTCGGTTCTGTGAAGAAATCTTTGTCCAAAACTTGCTGTATGAAGTACTGTTATACTCTTTCAGTTCACTCATTATTCATCATACAAGGTGTAGGAATGTATGTGCATTCTACAGAGTCTAAAATAAGATTCGAATGATGATGCCTTGCATTAAATAGTCTACGCAGACTCACTTACATAATTCCAGCCTCAGTCAGTATAAATGCCAATCAGTTGTATGCCTGTGATACAAACTAACGAAACCATGGCCAAATCTACACGACATTCATAAATACATTCAACATTGCGTTTGCTTCTTGATTGCTTCTAGTCAATTTAAGTAATTTTCCGGTGTAACAGGTATGTGCCATGTTACATTTACATAAATATTTCTACTCATCTGTCATTCCCGCTAAAAAGTAATGTATTTGATAATGGAATGGCAGGCTATATAGTAATATACATCACTGGCATGTTCCATACTGCATCGAAAAAACTACAGCTTGACTTTTAATCAACCACAGTGAGCATCTAAGACATGGCGGCTGTCTTCGAAACTAATAGCAAAAATTCATAAATAGTAAATAATAAAGGCCTCCCTCTTCCTTTAAAAAAGTCTGGAGAAACTTTTTTTACTAGGCCTAATATACGACATATTATATAAACATAATATATGTATGTTAAACTTATAGATAGTCACAAGAATACATAACACCAATATAAATTAATAGAACAACGTTTAATTATAAATATAGAACAAGAAAATCGATCACACTGCAAATCTCCAACACACAAACGTCACCATACAAATGTCGCCCCAAGTGTCCACCACCAACCACTACTCTGGTCTCTGCGACAGTGTCCACCTGTTTCATTAAACCAGTGAATCCGGGATGCTGCTCCTTCACCGGCTCTTGGATCTTGGAGGCTTTCTCGTATGAAAGCGTTCTTAACTGTCGGGAGACAGCGCTTTGCTTGCGTTAACACGGTCCACATATGGGCAATATTCGCAGACTTCGCATGATCGTTCACAGTCCATCTGGCGCTTCGGTGGTCAGCAGATATTTCGTGTTTTGCCAACCAAGTCGTCCTTCTTGCGCAATCCTTCCCGATGACAAACACGTTATTTGCTTTCGCATGCACACAAACTTTTGCTATCGTGAATAAGTCACGCAAAACATACGCACCACACCAGTTTCCGCGATCAACGCCCGCCGAAATACATTTTACGAATCATTTTAACCGATAACAAACTAAAAAACTGCCAGGAAGTGAGCTCCCACATTTTACTGGTCATAATATTATGTTTTTGTGGCTGCCCCGTAGGCTGCCCAGCAGGACGCAAACTTTCGCCAAGAGCAATTAAATCATTGGCTTATCGCCTGGCAATTATAGATTGGGGGCGTGAAAACAATTCCACGGGTGGCGGGTAGGCATGATTCACAGGTTCACCGCCGCTTACACGACAATGCGCTATTAACATATTGCCGTAAAAGAGTTGTTTCCTTTCGCCAAATGGGAAACCGTTTCGCCTATGGCGCAATTGGCAATCGGTAGCGCTAGCCTAGGTTGTTTAGTGATTCAATGCTCTTTAGTGACACGGTGCTGTAGTGACACAATGCTCTTTAGTGACACAGTGCTCGTTAGTCAGTCAGTTCTCTTTAGTGACACAGTGCTTGTTAGTGACACGACACAGTTCTCTTTAGTGACAGTGCTTGTTATTGTTAGTGACACAGTTCTCGTTAGTGACACAGTTCTCTTTATTGACACAGTGCTCGTTAGTGACACAGTTCTCTTTAGTGACACATTTTTCATTGAATGATCTATTGGTCCCGTTAAAAAAAAATTTATTACGGTAAATAGACTATAACAGTAAATATTCAAACAACATTGTTAATTTCGATCTACGTTTATGTCGAACAATTAAGAAAATATGGGCATTTTAATTATACGAAACCTCAACTCCCCTTAATGCTATTACTAAATGAGTTTACTGTGAAATTTGTGATGCCCGCCAGATGGAGTCAACCATCAAGCAGTCCGAGCAGGAGAAGACCAATATGTTGGAACAGGTGAAGACTCTGTATGATTCATACGAGCCACTCAAGGAACACGTCGACATGCTGCGAGTCGAGATCGGCCTTGACCGCCTGCCAGCATTGGCGACTGAAGACGACAAGCTCATGCCAGAGTAAGATATCCATTCTTTTGACATGTTGATTAATGGTAGTACCCGGTAATTGTAAAGGCTTTATTTCATGATGGTAATTTCACATATATCACATGATTTTCAACGGGCCATCATCATCATATACATATTATATACACTCTTGCATCTTGCACTAGATAAAAAATTATAAAATATAACGATAAAATATACAATTCAAAGCAGTAGATTACACTATGTTGTATAGAATAAAACAATATAATAATAAATTCTACCTACCTACCTACCTATCCTCTTCGGGCCCAGTGGCCCATAAGGCCAAAGTGAATCTCCTCCATCTTGTTCTGTCAGCTGCTACACGTCTGGCTTCGTTCCAGCTATTCCACCCCAGTATACGTCTTTCATTTTCAATAGTTGATCGCCACGTTGTCTTTGGTCGCCCAACCTTTCTTCTACCTTCAGGCGTCCAGGTCAGTGCAGTCTCACAATTGCTGTTCTTCTCCATTCGTAGGATATGTCCTACCCACTTCCATCTTCTTAACTTGACCTCAGTGCTGATTGTCTTCAATTTTGTTTTTGCCAGAATATCTCGATTTGATACAACGTATGGCCATCGAATTTGTAGGATTCGTCTTAAACACTTGAAAAAAAATGTATCTAACTTTCTGTTGTCTCCTTCGTTAATTTTCCATGTTTCACTTCCATACAATAACACTGGTTTAACAATTGTGTTAAAAAGCCTAAATTTCGATCTCAATGTGTATATATTTGAACTCCATATCTGCTTTAGTTTCATGAAGGATACCCTCGCTTTACATATTCTGTTAACAATGTCATCGCCGCCTCCTCCTTGCTTACTAACGTTCGCACCAAGGTAGTTATACTTGTCCACTTCCTTTAGCTCTTGATCATCAATTAGTATTCTGTTTTCGCACTTGCTGTTTATCCTCAATATTTGAGTTTTCTTTTTATTTATTCTTAGTCCTGTCCTTGCTGCAAATTGATTCAGTTGTCTTGTCTTTGTTTGCATGTGTGTGTAGCATGATGACATGAGTGCTATGTCGTCGGCAAAGTCCAGGTCCTCTAGTTTTGACGTGAAGTTCCATCTTATTCCTGTTTTGTTTCCCGCTGTTGTGTTTCTCATTATCCAGTCCACTACTATCAAGAAGATAAATCCAGACATTACATCTCCTTGTTTAACTCCAGTTTTGACCTTGAACCACTCAGATTCCTCACCTTCGTCTAACACTGCACATTCACTATCTTCGTATAACATCTGTACCATGTGGATTATCTTGCATGGAATTCCATAGCTCTCCATAATTTTCCATAGACTCTCTCGGTGCACTGAGTCAAATGCTTTTTCAAAATCCACAAACGTGATGTATAGAGTTGCCTGCCATTCCACTACCTGTTCTATAATATTTCGTAAAATAAATATCTGTTCTACTGTGCCTCTCCCACTTCTGAAACCTGCTTGTTCGTCTCTCAACTTGCTGTTAACTCCATCTCTTATTCTGTCAATGAATACTCTTCCGAATACTTTACTAGGAACAGATGTCAAAGTAATTCCTCTCCAATTCCCGCAATCTGTCAGGTTACCTTTCTTCGGTATTTTAACGATCAGTCCCTGCTTCCACGTTTTGGCACTTTCTCTTGTTCCCAAAATGTTCTGAATAATTTGACAAGCCATTTCTCTGTTGTATTCATGTCTGCTTTTAATAATTCTGCTGTAATTTCGACCTTGCCCCCTGCTTTCCCGTTTTTCATCTTCCTTAGCGCTGTTCTAATTTCTGCCTTTGTTATTGGGTCAGTGCTGATTTCGTTTATGATAGGATCTATCTCCACATCTGTTACAGGGTCATCAGGTATAGGTCTATTAAGGATTTCCTCAAAGTGTTCTTTCCATCGCTTCCTTCTGGCCAATCCTTCCGTTATTAAGTTTCCACCTTTGTCTTTCACTGCATTTGTTGTCTTACGTTTGTCATTACTGAGGGTTTTTGTAATATCATACACTTCTTTCATTCTTCCATTATGTGCTGCTTCCTCTGCTTCCATGGCAAGGTGGTCAACCCACTTCCTCTTGTCTTGTCTCATGCTCTTCTTCACTTCTTTGTCTTTACACCTATATTTATCCATGTAATTCTGCTTAATCCTGTCTGACTTTGTCTGCTCGATGTTGTTCTTCAGTCGTTTTCTCTCTTCTACTAACTCCCACGACTCCTTGCTGATCCATGGTTTTTGCCCTTTCTTTTTGTACCCCAGTACTTCTTGAGCTGTTTCTTTGTATGCATCCTCAAAGTCTTGCCATTGTTTCTCAACTTCTTCGTCGCCTGTTTCTTCGTAGTCTTGTAATATATCATATTTGTTGCGTAACTTCAGTGAGAATTGGGCTTTAATAGCTGGGTGCTGTAACTTAATTATATAAAATTTCTTTCTGATCGCCTTGTTCTTTTGTTTTCTCTTTAGTTTCAGCTTGATTTTTAATCGCACTAATTGGTGGTCGCTCGCAATGACTCCATGGCTTCCTATTATGTTTTCATATCCGTCGTTGTCTTCTCCAACTTTGGCATTTAAATCCCCCATTACTAAGAGTATGTCATGCTTATGAACACTGTCCACAACTGTCTGGAGCTGTTCGTAGAAATTGTCTTTATCTTCGATGCTGGCTTCATTTGTTGGTGCATAGACTTGTATGATCGATAACTTTACATACATGGAGAAGAATCTAGCATAAATAATTCTATCACTGATAGGTTTCCATTCCAGCAATGCTTGTTCTGCTTTCTTCGTCATCATTATTGCTACTCCGTGTCTGTGTATGTTGTCTTCTCTCCCTGAAAAAATTATGCTCTCTCCGGTGTTTATCTTGACTTTTCCTTGTCCCATCCATCTGCATTCACTAATGCCCATGACATCTATTTTATATTTGTCCATTTCTCTTGCAAGCTGGGCTGATTTCCCTATAGAGTATAACGTTCTCACATTCCAACATCCTATATTTACATTAACTTTTGGCTTGGTTAACGACGTTGTCAGCCTCCGAACTTCCGTTTGGCTTTGATCCGGAAGCGTCATACTGTCCAAATAAATGATGTCATCATCTGCTGGTATCTGGGCCGTCGCCTTCCTGTAGCCATTTCCAGCACAAGCTGGCTTTTGAAATTCACTTCTGGTTTCTGTAACATCATTTGAGCTGGGAGGGTTGTTGGCCCTCCGCAGTAGGTTTATTTTCGGGGTTTTCCTTCCCTTAGCCATAGCCTCGTTTGCCGAGCACAATATACTGGTTTCCGGGGTGCACCACGGGGAGGTGAGGTTGACTTGAGTGTCTTTACGGTTGAGCGCATCAACACCCCTTACACCCCTAAAATAAATTCTAAAACATCATTTTAGAAATTCAAAGACATCAACATTCTAAAGGTTCCAGGACAAAACAAGATAAATCGGTGTTTTGTTTTTAAGAAAAACTCACATCTCTGTTTCATCCTCAGAATGTAGATGGAAACTTGTACATAATATTGGAATATCTTAAGGATCCAACATCATAGCCAGGGGTAGCAAGGGCTCAAATATTTATTGCAGATTTCAATTCTGAAATTTTTTGCATTCAGAAATTGGCATTTATCATGTCTTGGCCCGACACCCTTCATTCATTCAGGCCAATCAGTATAGCCCATCAATTTGAAAATGCATGGAGTGAAGTTGGTAATACAGTGGTAGGTACTTCTCTTTGTTGGACATTGACGAGTAGACACGTCTTGTGGACAGATAATGGGGTAAAAAATACATTATTCCAGTGATATTGCTTGGATGTAGAAGATGAATGGTAAAGAGACGAACGACTGTATATGAGCGTGTGAAACGTGGCAATTAAATTGTTAAATATACAGTACTACAGCCGCCTCGCCATTATGTTCACCGTGGGACAGTCCCAAATTATTTACATAACAGTAAAGTATTGGACATTAGTCCCGCTTATATCCTTGCTATTCAGGTTAGTAAGGGCCAGTCCCTGAGTGACCCTAATATTGAGGTTTGACTGTACTACCCTTGCTCTTCATAGTCTTTGCAGCGGTTATTTAGCTTCAAATGTTGACTGACACATTTTTTTCATATCGCATATTAGCATATATGAACATTGTCCTCTACTCACCCTACTAGCAATTTAATTATGACTGCCACTAATCTTATTCATGATATTTAACATTATTTAACAACAAATTTTATCACTTAAAATATTATAAAAATATGTTATTAAATTATTTATTATTAATCATACATATACATTTATTTATTAGTATTATTGCTATATAATTATTGTGCTGTATTAATTTATATTAATTCTTATTACTTGCAGCTAATATATTTACTTAGTTACTTCCTTATTTAGCAATTTTACGCTATTTTATTGCTGTATTTATTTTAAATAATTCTTATTCGTAGTATTTTAAATATGCTTATATATTGATTTTGTAATTATACACTATTTTATGTATTTTAATATGTTGTGAAGCACCACGAATAATTTTGGATCTGGCGATATACCAAATAAAATATATTATTATTACTTTTTGGTTAGAAAAACAGGACTAAGACTAACAAATAATGAATTATATATATATATATATATATATATATATATATATATATATATATATATATATATATATATATATATGTATATATATAATATATAATTTTTCAACATACTCAGAATTTTAAATGTATATATATATATAATATTAATATTATATATTTATATATATATATATATATTTGAATGTCATAAATGGTGACTTTTGAAACATATTTTGAACAGATTTTTCAAGAAGCAGAAGGTGGACTACCATCAGAGCAAGCTACCAGATCCGTCCCCCGCAACGGCCACGATGCCTCTGGCGATGGGCTCATCCAGCACCCTCTCGGCAGCAGCTGGGGCCGCAGTAGCAGCAGCCACGTCTCAGAGCATGGGGGTTATGTCGCAGTCAAGTGGACCCAAGCCAGATATATGCCCCCCGCCCCCCGCTCCTGCTCCATTCCGACAGCAACCGCCCCCAATGAAGGTGTGTCCTAGCAGATGTTATCATGTGTTACTGCGGGTGCATACATTTTTGGACTGATCAGCTTTAAGGCCTTTCAAGACCAGTACTATGCAATTTAAGGCCTTTTTTCAGGACATATTCAATATAAAATAACAATGATTTTTTTCAAAATCCGCTAGGGGCCATGTATATACTGTATTTACTGATTAGACTATAATTGAAGTAAATGTTTATTAATTTCTGTAGCACCATATCTATACAATGGTATTCTATGGTGCTGTACAGTAAAAGAAATGGTATAGTAAAATGTCAAAACAGTAAAAACAAATGCCATAATACAAATCATTATAAAAAGTAAAGCTATTTAAATAACTAAAATTAATAACTTAGTTATATGCTATGATAAAATAGTGAGTCTTCAATTTACTCTTAAAAACACTGACATTGTTGCTACTGCACACGTCTTCGTGGAGGGAATTCAGTAGCTTAGGGAATTTCTTTTCCGGTTTGTCCGTAGTATAATGAGTTTCAGAAGAAAAAATGGTGTCAAATGTTTCCTTGGAGTTTGACTGAATAGACCACCCCCTAGACATCCCCTAAAATCCATTGCTGCCAGGTCTGGACTGGTGGGGTTGCCCCCAAAATCACCCATCAAAGGGGACAAAAAAGTACATTTAATTATGGGAATGGTGCCAAGGTTAAAAACAATGCCAAATGTTACCTTTGCATTCCCCTTGCCAGCAACCCCCAAAGGGTGCGAAAAAGAGGGCATTTATTTATAGGAATGACGCCAAGGCTAAAGACAGTCTGATACTCCAAAAGAGCAATTCATGATATTAAACAAAATGTTGTGGTCATCAATATCAGAAGCCAACGCCAAATCAATTAAATCCAGTTGTGTTAACTTCTGTTGGTCCATGTTTAAAAGAATGTCAGACTAAACCTTAACAAGAGCAGTTTTGGTACAATGCCCTGCTCTGTAAGCAGACTGACAAGGTGGCAATGGAAATCCACATTCTGAATGAAGACAAAGTTGGTGTACGACAGCCCGCTCAGTTAGTTTGGACACATTGGAGATTTGACACAGGGCAATAGTTTTTCGGAATAAGATCCATTCCTGCTTTTTTAAGCAGCGGCACTTAAAGAAACATGAAGAGGACCAGGGGGGTTCGGGTCCACCGACTGCGTTTTGAAACATAAGCAATTTGGTTTACGTCACTATACCTGTGTCTTTAAGAGGAGACACTAAAAAGCTGTTGGTCCCTTCTATCTGGTGTCAGCCACCACGGGAAGTAAAATATCCCACACAGGGGGTGGGGGGTAAATGTGTAACCTGCTGTGGACTCCATTTCTCATGAGCCACCACAGAAGTGTCCATGATGCGGCTGTGTCAATTCTGCTAACTCCCTCGCAAGTGGATACGATTGAGTGATGTTCTGTTTAGATCTGCTTAATGTTCTGATGATGTGACCAGGTTTTGCACAGGTTGCAAAAAATCTGGAATGTTCTTGAATTAGATTTTTCCTTTCAAGTACCCTTGAATGTTCTTGAATTTCACTGGATGTTCTTGAATGTTCTCGAAAGCGTGCTATTGCGAATGCTCCAACTATCAATGATTGTATCATGTTTTGTACCTGTGGAGCTTTTTCCAAGTAAATTATTTATGTTTAATAAAAAAATGTCCAAACGTTTATTTCCAGTATACATATCTAACGAGTATATATTATACAGTTGTCTATTGGCAATAAACATTTGACATCAAATATTTGTTGTTGTTTCTGGAATAACTTTCAGAAAATTTCCTGAAAATGTACTGTTCCCCCCAAATGTTCTTGAATTGTACTTTATTCTTTCTGTATGAACCCTGGATGTGACATAGTACCTGTGTCTGTTGTAGGCGTGCATGTCCTGCCACCAACAGATTCACCGCAACGCTCCCATCTGCCCTCTGTGTAAGGCCAAGAGTCGATCACGAAACCCAAAGAAGCCAAAGAGAAAACTCGATGAATAGCACCTAGACGAACATCAAATATTCCACCAGGTGCCGCCACTGCTGCAACATTGACAGGATCCATGTCCATATTGCATTCTCGTTAGCCAGGGGTGGTAGTGGTATTACTATTACAGTACTGCTGGCAGATCATCCTGTTGAAATGTGGAAACGCCAAGTGTGGATGCATGCTGAATCATTTGTACTTTGTCCCACTTCCTGTTTTGGTCCACATTTTTCTGGAACTAGACACGCCCATGCCCAAACTTCAAAGAGAGTTCCCACGAAATGCCTGTCATTACCCGTCCGACTAGCAATGATGGGTCCATTACCATATGTGAGCCCCGTAAATCTGAACGAGCAATGTATCTTATGAATAGGAACACCATGTATATTTTTAAAGTAGAATAATCAACAAGTAAAACAAACCAGACAGTTTTAGTTATCATCGTGGTAACCAACAATCCAATAATTACGTCACTTCATCATCAAAGTAGCAATCAAATATACTGCCACTGGCTAGTATCAAGTTCAACATTGTCATTATTCTAGCCTCAATTATCCAGGCACCTTTCATTGTGACAGAAATGATGATGTATGCACCCAGATTCTGGGTGCATTTTGTGTAGAATCTCGATAATGACGTTGATTGGCTGCTGACGTTTCACATGAACGCCTACCGGTATACCGGTCTGTCGTACTGAAATGATTGACACGGCCTCTGAAAAATCAACGTTTCAATAGGTCGATCTGCCAACGGTACAGATGTAGCCCGAACCCCTGGTGGCAAGGGTGACATGTTGTATTGGTTTCATATGTGCATCGTATCACAACGTGTATACTGCCTCTCTTTCCTACTTACTGCCAATTACTGATGGTGTATAAATGTACTGCTTATTAGATGTGTTTTGTGCTGTTGCTACTTCTAGTCTTATACAAGTTACGTTAAGAAACTCAGTCCAGTGACATGTATAAAAGTATAGGTCAACTAGAAAAAAGTGTGGAAAATACAGTATTTTCTGCCGTGTGGGATAATAATGTGTTAGTACGTTGGTCTTTATAACCTGATAGACACAGTGGACCAGTAACTCAACTGGATACCAGTATTTTAAAACCCTTTTGGGTGATATGCTGCATGAATCGGTACACAAGAATGTTGCTGCAGAAAGGGTAAACTAAACATTCCAAGCAGGGTTGCAGTCCATTGTGGTTATAAAATTAAGTAAGTGTCAAAATCGTACTAAACTGGAATTGACCAAATAAAAATTGGTCACAACCAAATTTTCTAGTGACATAATTAAATGCCTCTGCATAAATGTACATAAAACTATTTGGGAGTAATATTATTACTGATGGAGTTGTAAATGAATGTGATGAAAGTATTTTGTAAGTTAGACTTTAGTTATTTGTGTCTAATTGTTACTGAATCTGCTATGAATGTATTTCTGCTATTATATGGATTCCTCATGATGGCATATCTGTTGTAAACCATTTCAACAAAGTTTAATGGGTTGAAAATATAACATTCCTAATGGACAAACTGAACATAGCATAATACAGCTTGGTATTAGTAATTGTTTACTATTTAGTTTTATATATTTGTGATTGTACTATTTAGTATACACCCTGTAGATCTGAAATCATGTTATTGAAAATAACGTTATTTGCTATAAAACGTTTACACATTTTTTGTGTTGTGTAATTTTAGATATAGATTGTTAGTAAGTCATCTTTGACCATATTTCAAGTCATATTCAGTAAAATATTTGACATCATAATGCTGTTGTTATGTTTTTGTGCTTTTACATTGAATAGTTTTACCATTTGTATCGATTCATTTGTAATCTGTAATATTTGTATGCATTGTATTATTACAGTCGATCTTTGTTTGTATATGGGACTACATATACAACAATTGCTATGGACATATATATATATATATATATATATATATATATATATATAAGGTTCTGGAAAAAACATGCTCAAAATCACTGAACAAAAATTGGGGGGGTAAATAATTACACAAGTTATTTCATTTTCTGTTCAACTGTGTGCACTATCTATGACGATGCTAAACTAAAACGGATTTGTCCTGCAATAACACATCAAAACATTAAGCAGACTGGCTTTGGTCTGCTTAAATGGTGGTCTGCCGTAGTTGGCGGTATATGCATAAAAAATCGACTTGAACAGGATCTAGGAATATATATATATGGACTTAATAAAATATTGAAGTAGATACTTGAAGTCCATATATATATATATATATATTTAAGAAGTGGGTACTGAGTGAGAGAAATGACCTGACCGGGTAACTATATCCTGGCAAACAATTTTGTACACGTTGAAGTTTCAAGATGTCTGTCCTTCAGAGCAATAATATAATAAAGGAAACTGTACTAGTCAAGTCTACTGCTAACAAGAGCAGTTACAATAGTTTTGGCGACAACAAAAGACTTACATCGGCAAATACAAGAAAGGTCAGAAATGTGATAAAAGCAGCAACGAAAAGTTTGTGAAATATGTTGTGTAAAATTTTAATTATCCTAAATTCCGTGCCAAGGAGATGGCCAGGGTGAAATTCTGGCCTAGCATAGGTGTCGTGGGGGGGGACAATCAAGTTTACCACGCTGCTTTTGTGTGCCAATAATAAGAAACTGTTTTATCTGCAATTAACTTTAACTTGCTGTCAGTCATCCAGTGGAAGATATCATGGAAACAGTTCCTGAGCTGGTTGAAAGAGCAATTTGTATCTGGGGTGGCCAAGGAAATATTTATATATGCATAAAATAAAACACAACAGACAAACAGACACTGTTTTATATAATATATATAATGTACAGTTTTTTGGTAAACACTCCTCTATATATATATATATATATATATATACACACTTGGTATATTAATAGTGCATGTATACATAATTATATACAGTGGAACTTCGTTAATCCAGACACAGAGAACCCGGAAACCTCATTATCCGGACAAAATTTCATGGGAACGGAATCTCAAGATAATGATACTCACTGTTGTGTGCATGATTCATTTATCCCGAAAACACTGGCACGTAATCACTGAGACAAAGTGTAGGAATTAACACGGTTCCGCTGTATGCAAACATATTATATTCGTTCACAAAAAGGGTACAGTTATATATACAGACAATAGATTTCGTATGTATCTTAAGGGCTATAATTAAAATTTATTTAAAAAACTTACTGAAAATAAAAAGAATTGACCCTGACGTGATTTGAACACGCAACCTTCTGATCTGGAGTCAGACGCGCTACCGTTGCGCCACAGAGTCGTTACGAATAACTATCTTGCAAGACATTATTTATATTGTCCGTGTTATGCTTTTTTTTTTACTATATATAATAATAATTAACTATAATTATTATGATTATTTGTATTATCATTATTCATAATTTGTTTCATTGTCTATATGAAATATAATAACAATGAACCCTGCCTTCGAAAATGTGGGATCTTTTATTAGTGGAACATTTACCCCGACAGGTGGTAGCACTTTTCTGTTATTCGGCCATTGAATAACTAGCCTCGATTATCCCGGCTCCGAGATAGACGCAACCGTTTCTCGCCATAGCCTATAATATTATAATTATGGAAAGGAGAAGTTGGGATAATCGTAGCCACTAGATCCCTACTGGATACTGAATATCAGACGTGTTGGCAAATTACAAACTGGCAAGTCCTAATTAAGTCACCTGCAAGTCAAGTCTCAATTAAGTCAATGACTTCCATGTCCAATGCCAATGGCATTCAGGTATATCAACAAAAAATTCAAATCGATCAGATGATCATTTAAATGGTTCCACAGGATAGAGTGTCCTATAAAGTTTATAACACTTTTGGAATTTTGTTGATATCTACATTATTTCCGAAGTTATTCCACTTTTTGATCTCTGAAAATTAGCATTGATGTCTATACAATTTGGTTCCATTTCTTGTGACCCGGAATGCTGAGGACTGTATTTCATTTATATGAAAATAGCAATAGTTTTTAATGTATTGAACATATTGATGTGAAATAAAAAAGGTATATGACCCAGAAACTAATGTTAATAATATATGACCTTGACATGACCTAATTAGTTGACCTACATTTAACCTTTGACCTATTTACATGGAGTAATGGGATTATTTGGTTGTAATTAATTAGTAAATGAGTTTATTATACCTTTATGGGATGGAAATTGTCAATGTATCTACTTCAATGTCATGTGACTTGGTAAATCCATATTTTTGATGACCTAATTAATTGACCTACATTTTACATTTGACCTATTTACGTAGATTAATGGGCTAATTTAGCTGTTATTTAATAGGTAATTGGCCTATTTAACTTTTAATAGATGGAAAATGTCAATTTATCAACTTGAATACTATGTGACCATGTAATTTTACATTACCTAATTAGTTTACCTGCATTTCACACTTGACCTATTTACAGGGAGTAATAGCATGGTAATAAGTTGGTCCACCCATACAGGGCTAGGGGCATCAAAATAATTGTATGTGTTTAGATTATATTACAGTTAATTGTACATATTTTACCATGTATTAATTATGAAAAGGCTAGATGTTATTCAAAAGCAACCATTTATTTCTATATGCACATACGTTTCTTCAGACAATGTCAATGCCTATCTATGTTCGTCATATTTTTTATTTCTTGCAGGCAAATGCAATAGTGTGTCAATGTTCCACAAGCACACTGTCTCAGCATCAAGCACATGATTTTGTTTATCATGTTAGATGAGTGCATGGCAATAATTTCCATGTGTAAGAGTATAATGGTTATCGTAGACGACAGCACATTTGTCAAAACCAGAATTGATCACTTTGATGTCGCTCATCGATGGACGATGAATCTATCTCAAATCATCATTGAAGAAAGGAACAGTTGTCCTGAGATGAAGTCTTATATGATGTTGCAATAGTGCATGCAGTGTTATCTCCAAGGTGTTCATCATTCGATTCATTTGTATCATAACAGCCGATTGTAATCCATATAAATAGCTGAAGTCTGTACACACAAGTTGCTGTTGAATACCTTTACCTGTAACACAAAATACTTTTGAATAATTAAATTAATAATTATAATATTATATATCTGATATAATCAGATGATAAAATATCAAAAGTACATTTTATAACAGTAAATTTTGCACAAATAAAAACTGGATCTTCTAAAATCCAAGATGTCAAATAATGTGTAAAATAAAATAACGATAATTAAGAAGATATTCAAGTTGGCATAAATGATCACTGCAAATAAAAATTAACAAAACACAAATAGTGGCAGATATTAAGTATAAAATATGCATAATCAAATATTAAAGTGAAAAGTATATGCAGCTTTAAAAAATTATTACTTGGTTTTTAACAGTAATCACTGGAAGGCGACCGAACATATAGGTATATACAAATACACGACAATTTTGTTATTCATCGTAAAGTATTCATTATCAATGCATACCTTAGAAACACTACACAACTCACACCAGTTATTACAATTTACAAATTATATAATCAGTAAAAATGGTATGCAGTAAAATGCAACAAAAAAACAATAAAACATAATTTCTGACAACTAGTAAATACTGCTACACAAACTACAGAAATACATATATAACAAATGCTATAAACAAAATGTGCCAGCAAATAATTGTTGAAATGTGGATTGCTCGGATTCTTCGAAAATATTTCATATTCCAGTATTGCAGATGACGCCATGACGATGTCAAATCATCTTGCAGTAATTTACCTTTCGTAATTTTTAACATAAAAATATTGACGCATAGACAACAATAATACATTTATAATAACTTTTATCAATAAAACATGCAATAATTTAATCGCACAAATACGGATGTCAACGGATTACGATGCGTCGAAAGGTCTTTACAATATACGTTCACGCGAAGCCACCGACCGCAGCTTCCGAACGACAAAACATGACAGATTAGCGCGCACCGGGTCATGTTGCCCACGTTTTTCTGAAAAACGGCAGTTGTCCACTGCAATAATATGCACATCATTTTAAAGCTAAGTAATTATTGTACTGTTCTTTTTTATTCCTATAAAATTCTTCTTTATATTATATGTACTTTTTAACAAGTTTAAGCAAAACAAAATTTACTTACCTTCGTGCAGTCACAAAAGCGTCGGAATGAAAAAATTCCCGCGCCCATAATGTAAAGAAGACATTCATTGGTCGATATGAAGTTAAACAAACTCGGCCACGTCATTTGCATACCGAGTATTTTGGCTTTTCCCGCGACCATGTGATGCGAGCGTCACGCCTTCGTACCAAATATGGGACACATAAAATGACGCTATTTTCGACGACAACGAAAAAGTGACGCCATCTAGCGGAACTTGATATACCAGGCAATGTTTTTTTTTTGGTTAAAATACCATGGCATAGCCATGGCATAGGCTCCTATACCACAACAGCCTCAAGGGATCAGCCTACAGTTACATTTACCATTGGTGACCATGTTAACGTTTTGCATGATTATAAGAAAACGGGACCATAAAAAATTATAAAACTTCTTACCTGCCGTTGTCATCACCCGTCAATGTTGACCAATTTTTTAAGACATAATTATTGTTTGCTGGAGAACAGTTGCGAACTCAGCAACCTACAGACTAGAGAACTTCTAGAGTAGAGCCTAGAGGTGGTTATTTGTTCAGCCCATACTATCTATATGTCCGGTTTATGACTCCAGGTGCGATGAATCACGCCGAATGGATGGCAAAAGCACAATACGCTGTCAAATTTTCATGTTTCGTTCATAGGGTCGGGCCTAGGCCGGGCCTGGGTCTAAATTATAGTTTGCGGGCCTGGGCCGGGCTGGGCTTGATGAATTTTTGCGGTCCTGGGCCGGGTCTGGGTACTAACTGCTAATTGCGGGTCGGGCTTGGGTTCAAATTGTAGGGGTAAGACCACAGTTGACCTTCCTGTTTATTATTCCTGTTATTACGAATGTAGGGCGTATCAAATTGTAAAATGGTAACTTAATAAATTAATATTATGTGACATGAGTGCCTTTGAGCAGGAATATTCACAGGTTTGTTTGTAGAAGCTATTGGCTGTGAAACAATGCATTTTTTAAAGAGTTTAACTGGTGGAGGGATTTATGGGAATTTTTCTGCTATGGGCCACGTGCATGGGCGCATGAATACATGGCTATTTTTGTCAAAATTTATAGGCATCGCACGTCGGGGAGATTTAAAAGAGCTGGAGGTACGTGATTTTGATAAAATTTGGTCAATATATCAATGAGATGATGGCAGTTGCTGTGGACAATTTTAAGAATTTTTGATGGTTACGTTTTCTTATAATCAGTCAAAACGTTAACATGGCCACCAATGCAATTCTCAACTGTGGTCTGACTCCTGTAGGCCCGTGCATGGCACTAGTTCTCACGATATGGTATCATCTATGACTACCCCAAGAAACTTCACATTTCTCGCTTTCACAACTTCTGGTTTGTCAATAAAAACCTTAATATTTACATAATTTTTATTCGTGTTAAAGAGCATATAATTAGTTTTGCCAAGATGAAGAGATAGTTTATTAATTCTAATTAATCTATTTTGAGCATTCAATAAGTCTTTGTCATGATCATCACCAAACAACAGTATAAACTGTAGTCTTTCAGACACTACACTGGCTACATAATTAACATACAGTAAAAACAACAGAGGCCCCGAAATCGATCCTTGTGGAACCCCACACATTTTAGGTAATTTTGTTGAACTTTTATCATTATAATGTACATTCTGGTATCGACCTAATATGTAACTTTCAAACCAACTTAACACTAAGCCCTGTATACCACAGAACTTGAGCTTTTTTTTTAGCAATATACTATAATTTATGGTATCGAAAGCCTTACGTAGGTCAATTAATACCGCAATTGTATATTCGTCTTCATCCAATGATTTAGTGATGTTTTCCACAAGATCTACACGTGCTAAAGATGTAGACAAGTTTTCCCGAAACCCACATTGGCCATCAAAAAGGATAGTATTCATGTTAATATAGTCTATTCATCTTTTATAAAACAGTTTCTCAAGAACCGTAGAAAATATTGGTAGTACAGAGACCGGTCTGTAGTTAGAGAAAACTTCATTGTCTCCACTTTTGAATGTGTAAAATATATACATAAATACATACTCCCCCACCACCAAGGTTAATTGTCATTTAATAAATTAACTTGCTTAAGTTAACTTGGTTAAATTAATTGCCCCATGCCTGACAACTATTATTATTTAATTAATATTTACACAGCATTATACCATTGTGTAGAGTAGCTTGGGGCATAACGCCCAGTTTTTGGGGGACCTCGACTACTGGAAAGAATCCTTTTTTATATACCTGTTTTATGTTTAATTGATGATCTAGTTCATTATCTTAGGTACATTCCGTGTGTTAACATTTTTAATGTACCTTGTCTCAGAAAAAAGTTGTAATCATTTTAGCGGAGGTCCTACATATAGGCGTTATGCCCCACCGAAGGGGCAAAACGCTCACCTCTGGGCGTTTTGCCCCAATAGAATGTCGGTGTCACTAGTTCATTTTTCGGCTGAATTGTGGACACGTATTTGTTATGATATATATTTATATATATATATATATATATATATATATATATATATATATATATATATATATATATATATATATATATATATATATATATATATATATATATATATTTATATATATATATATATATATATATATATATATATATATATATATATATAATACATATATATATATATATATATATATATATATATATATATATATATATATATATATATTATACATACATACATACATACATACATACATATATATATATATATATATATATATATATATATATATATATATATATATATATACATATATATATATATATATATATATATATATGTTTAGTATTAATGCTAGTCCTTTGCCATTGTATTTGATCTTGGAAGGCTATACTACTTTAATAATGGAGAGTCCACTGCTAAAATGAAACTAATCGAACATAATCTGTACAGTTGTAATATTTCATATTCATGTGGTTTGACTGCAGACATGTTACAACCCGTGTAGACACTTTTGCAAATCAGAACTTTATTAAAACTATTCTCATAAACTCTCGACGGTTAACAACTCGTTAATTCGCAATTATGGCAAACATAAAATCTCGTCGACCAGTTGCGATCATTGGTGATATATATGATATATATGGCACAGAATGTAACGATCGTCACTATCAGACTAGCAATTGTGGCAAACATAAAATCTGCCACCCTCGGTGCAGTCATGATGCGACCAGTGGTGACAGATCTGGCACTGGATCCAACTTTCGCCGGATCTGCTGCTTCTGAATGGTTCGCCGCAAACAAGGCATGGCCACTCGTCGTCGTCTTCAGAAGAATCTTCACACGGCCGTTTCACACCACATCTTTCTTTCTTGCTAGTTTTCTTTTTCTTCAGCTTGCGAGAAGGCAGTGTGCGAACTGGTTTCGCGATTTTCTGTTCGGGTGGACGTACGATGGCCGACGTGGTTGCCTTGGCAGCAATCCTTTCTTCCATCATATTCTTATACGGTGAAGACGTCACGACAGCGCTTGTGACAAGCTTGTGACAAACCTGAATGTTGCACCCGTGTTCGAGTTCTTTCCCGGTGCTGAGACGATCAACGTTGGTAAACAGGCCTTCAAGACTCGCATCGCAGCTTCTCTGTCAGTATAAGGGGCGACATGCACATCAGCGACGCCAGCACCCGGAGCAGGCTGTAGGTTATATAGGAGCGGTGGCCAATAGTTCTTCGTCGAATTTGGCGTCGTCAAATGGCCATAGTCCGGCCGCTCTTAACCCGTTAGTTGCCGATGACGTTTTGTACGCCTCATTGAAGAGCGGGATGACGTCAAACTGCGTGACAGGTCGGTGCTTGTTGCAGATCATACAGTTGTCGACCGCACATGAGTACGCTGCCTTCAGGGATCGGAAGAATGTCCGATCTCGGGGTTGTAGTCGATGGGTGCAGTGAGGCGGGAATGTTAGTATCACGACGCCATTCTCTCGAGCGTAGAGAATGACATCGAGTGTCTTGTGGCTCTCGTGGCCGTCTAGCAGCAGTAGATGTGGTGTCGTCTTCTTGCAGCCAACATTGTCAATAAAGAGGTGCATCCATCTCAGGAATACATTATTGTCAACGTATCCCGATCCACAGGTGTATGGCAGGCCGTTAGGGCCATAAACGCGAAGATAGTTACGCGTTGAATTAGATAGTAACGCGTTGATATATCAACCAATGACAACGCGAAGATAGTTACGCGTTGATATATCAACCAATAAAAACGCGAAGATAGTTACGCGTTGAATTAAATAGTAACGCGTTGATATGCCAACCAATGAAAACGCGAAGATAGTTACGCGTTGATATACCAACCAATGAAAACGCGAAGATAGTTACGCGTTGAATTAAATAGTAACGCGTTGATATATCAACCAATGACAACGCGAAGATAGTTACGCGTTGAATTAAATAGTAACGCGTTGATATATCAACCAATGACAACGCGAAGATAGTTACGCGTTGAATTAAATAGTAACGCGTTGATATATCAACCAATGACAACTCGTTTAGCTACGCATCAGATGGTGAACCAATGCAACTTAGTCTTAGTTACGTATCATGAACAACAAACGGCGGTAATTTACAGTAATAGGACTATATGTACGTACGAAAATAGCTATACGCTGGCCACATCCCGTTCAACGTACATTAAGAAATGCCCCCTCGTCGCATCCAAGGAGCACAAGAGCGCATAGAGAGAAATTCTAATTCGGCGTTATTCCTGACAAGATTTAAACGTACAGTCGATGACTGCCTCCGCCTTGCCACAACCGACCACCTCCCGGCTTCAACTCGAGCAGCATGCATAACACGGTAGGTATCAATGGCTTCATTAATCCTTTTGTCAAGTTTCCGCATACCGTTTCGTTTTGGGGAACCAATTGGCCGTATAACACTGTAACTTAGACCGTTTGTTTTAAATGCGATCACTCAAAAATGCAAACGTCAGATGCACAAAATCAGACAATTAATGGTCTCGGTTACTACTTTTACACCACAGCTACACTGTTGTTTTTTGGTCAATGTCTTGTCAGTTATGTAGATAAATGAAAATGCTAATAATAAGGCAGTATAAATGTCATAATGTAATTACTAATGCAATGTAGAATCTATTAATATATATTCCTAAATGTAAGTTGTTCTCTTAAAGATTGGAAGCACTAGAGAGGCATACAAGAAGGGCAAACGGAACATTGCTACAAGAGAATGCTGCCCAGCAATTACTGGAGTTGCTGAGGCCAATTATAGGAGAGTTTAAGAAAGGAAATGGTGAAGACCAAGGTAAGACAGCAAATTAAGTTAATTTTAATATCGTACACAAACTACTCAATGTGCATTGCATGGCCTCACAGACTTAAATGCTATGCATATTGTTTCGTGAATTGAAACAGCACAAAATTGCTAAAGAAACTACTTTGCCATTAGAGCCGGAACGATACACGGGTGTTACCTTGTCCACGTGATAAATAAACGTGTTTTACTGTTGTTGTATCATTCTAGTCAGTGCAGTCTGTATCGCGATATGTATCGTATCGTTAACTCTGTACAGCTATACGTATCGTATCGTGAAGCATTGTATTGTTCCGGAAGTAACTGCTATGTAAGCTCACTTCCATATCAACCGTATCATCACACTCATTATTTCAAGTGGTTGCATGGTAATCTGCTGTTATGCTTGTATGTTGCAGTGCGGCGCGGTTACCATTCTGAACGGACGGAGGCACCAAGATCAACGCGAGGTGCCCCAAGATTTGCCATCACTAATCAACAGCTTAGTTTCTTGGTCCAATGTGGGTTTACTGCACCACGCATGAGTCAGCTGCTTTGCGTCTCTTTAAGGACTGTTAAACGGAGGTTAAGGTAACTAATATTAGTTTGACTATATCCTTAATTTGTTTCCGATATGTATTTCCAAGAATCATCTGTATTTGTGGTAGTTGTTTAAGCTTAACTTAATGTCATATTCAGAGTCATTTTGTTTAGTATTTGAAATTACATTATTATCTAGCAGTGAATCTGTTTCAAAATAACTACTGCCAAAACCTACTCCCTACTGCATATGGTATTTCTGACTTATATTTGTATAAAAAGCACATATATCAGTTCATGTCACACTGGATAATAATAATATATACACCTTTGAGAAAAACAAAATGCATGGGTATATCCTTATTATTTTTTTTAAAGAAATAGCTGGTCTTAGCAAAATTAGTAATTTCACTTTAAAATGCTGCATGACCAGTCAATGTTTTGTTATTGGAAATGCAGTGCGAAACCTTTAAGAACTCACTGATTTTATGCGCCGGTCATTGTTTTATGTCTAAAGTAATAGGTGGCATTTGAACAATGTGTCATGCTTCTTACTTAGTCCTTCATTCAACTTATAATTGTGTGGTTCTGTGACTTGTGTACTACATAATTATGATGTCGATATAAAAAAAGTTGTAAATAAATTTCAGAACATTTGGCTTGAGCCTCAGGGGAGGATTCACTCGCATGTCTGATGATGAGCTAGACCGAACCGTGAAGAACTGCATTGGTGAGAATCAGCGAATTGGTCCAAATGCAGTAAAAGCAAGACTATTCTCGCAGGACATCAATGTGCAGAGGTGGCGGGTGCGAGATAGCATGATGCGTGTGGACGAAGGAGGCATTGCTCTCAGAGCTGCAATGACCATTCAGCGTCGCACATATGCTGTTGCTGGCCCTAACTCTGTCTGGCACATAGACGGCAACCATAAGCTAATCAGGTAAAAAAATCATTTAATGACATGGTTAAAATTAGTAAAATGCTGCTTTGTTATCACATATTTAGCTTTTCGAAAAAATTGCTACCTAATGCCATGTCATTGCATGACATAGTACACCTTGCAAATTCATATAGCAGAAATATAGACAACATAAAAGAACCAAATGGCAATTTTAGTTTATATATAGCATGAAAACCGTACAATGGTGTAATGAAAGTGTTGTATTAGTCATGACCTTGTCTGATTAATAGCATGGCATTGTATATTACTATCCTTGTAAATGCACAACTACAAACAGTGGTAATTTGAGTTGTTATGAACATCATGAACACAATAGATTGGTACAATACTGCTACTAAATAACTACTAAATAACACCATGAACACAATACATTGGTACAATACTGCTACTAACTAACATCATGAACACAATAGATTGGTACAATACTGCTACTAACTAACATCATGAACACAATAGATTGGTACAATACTGCTACTAAATAAAGTAACACAGTAATTCTAAATTGAAAGAGATAAATCTTTATGTAACATTACTTTTGCAGGTGGAAATTCGTGATTCATGGAGGAATTGATGGATTCAGTCGTTTGCTTGTTTTCCTGCACGCCTCCTCTAACAACAAGAAATGCACAGTACTGAAGCACTTTCTCACGGCCACAAGCACATATGGTCTACCCTCAAGGGTGCGTGTTGACCATGGTGGAGAAAACAATGACATCTGTGATTTGATGGAGTTACTGCGAGGAAGAGGAAGAGGATCTGCAATAAGAGGAACTAGTGTGCACAATCAGCGCATCGAACGGGTTTGGGTAGACACCTGGAATGGGGCCACCAATTTATACTATGATCTTTTTCACTTCCTTGAAGATCAAGGTTCTCTTGACATCAATAATCAGCAGCACTTGTGGGCACTGCGTTATGTATTTCTGCCCAGGATTAATCGCGAGTTGCAGGCCTTTGTTGCACAGTGGAACAATCATGGCGTGAGAACTGAACACTACCAGACGCCATTACAGCTGTTTGTAGGGCGCAGTCTGGAGCTCGCCAACACAGACCTGACAGCCATGCATGACATGTTCAGGGAGTCAGACAATGTGTCTACTTCAGGAGTAGTAGATGAGATCGAGTGGGATGAGTCTGGGACAGTGGACGTAGGTGAAGTGCCATGTCCAATCTCTGACCAGGCATTGCAGAGATTGCAACAAACAGTTGATCCGCTATCTGACTCTCCAGAACTTGGCATTGATCTGTACATGCAAGCCTGTCACTTTCTAGCAGACAATGTGTAGTATGAAATACATCACTGCTATTTCTAGGTCACTGGGGCAATGTGTCAAATTAACAATTGAGTAGCTGATTCAACATATGTTCCTTAACAATAGTTATCAGTCAATCTGCACCTGGTGGTTAAAGGTGTCTAATTATACACTGCATGCTGGTAGAAGTCATAAATAAAGAGGTATGGCAATGATCAATTTCCAATAGGTTTTGATTACTTTTTGAATAATTTTTTAGTGACTTTTTAAATCCAATTATATAATCTACAAAAAAATCATAACAAACCATTATAGTTAAAAAGTAACACGGTACCCCCAGTTTTTATTATTTAGATTATTCTACAAACAATTTGCCATATCTAACTGCAAAAATAACACTCTAATAACATTATATTAATCAATAGGTTTACTTTCCACTTTACCTAGAAAGAAACATGTTAGGACAGTGAAATCTGATGTGATGTAAACACCAGAAGACGACAGATCTGCACACGGATTCGTCACACCATGTTAGTTTCATACGCAGATCTGTCATTCAATAAGTGAAACCACTCCCGTTTCATTTCTGCCCTTGAGGTATAGGATGTGGGCAGCTCTACTAGTGGCCCACACATATGGACCCTAGGCAAACGGGACAAACCTGTTGCCTGGAAAAAAGCTACCTTTATATTGTCCTGTGGCATCATCTCAGAGCCAGTGACATAGAGCAGGAAGTCAGCCAGCTCCTCGGGCTCCATCGCTCGGACTATGGAGCGGAACATATGGAGAGCCCGCAGGTCTTCTGCTCTCATCATAGCTTCATTTTCAGCAATGATGCATGCCGCGACTGCTGCTGCAGTTGGTCGCAGTTTAACATACATAACTGTCACCTTCTCCACAGTCAACTGGGAGAAGAACAAGGCAGCAAATTCTTCTGGAATCCCCTGCCTCATCCTCCTAATGAATTTGGCTGGCCTCTCCACCAGCACCTCGCGCGCAATTGTGAGGAGATCCTCATTCAGTGTGCCGTTTGTTGGTCTTCGCTGTAATGAAAATATAAAATTAAGAAAACTACTCTCACACAGAGAATAATGCACTGAATACTTGTCTTCGAGAATCAATCTGTACAGGTGTACATGTGTATTTGATTACTAGTTGCCACATAATTGAATCATTGCACATTTTGGCGAAATAATTTCTATAAAAATTTGTTTTCTTAAAGACACACACCAGTTAATTATTATGTAGACTATTAATAAAATTCACTTAGAATACATTTACATAAAAATAATTGTAATCCACAAATTCACTTGAACAACCACGAGTTGAACATTACATATAAAAAATCAAGACACCCAGTGGAGAGATTTAGTTATACGTCTGTTACCATGGGAATGGTCTGATGGAAACAAGTTCCATATTTAAATTGGTATTGTTATGTCTTAGCCTATTTATGGCACCTACAAACCTACCTGCATCCCATACACAGCATAGAAATTCAGGAGTTCTTCCTGGTCACTGTCACTGAGGTCGCTGAAGCTTCCCAGTGCACGTGTCAGCAGTGCCCTGTCGTCTTGACACAGGTACAACAAGAAGTCTGGCAAGAGTACCTCATCAGACACCTCGTCCTCTCCAAAGGCAATTTGGAGCAGGGTGCAGCGACATAGCCGTGGAGGTACCTGATGCAACAAGGCAACAGTGTGACAAAGAAGACGACCAACTTGGATAAACTTCTTCTCATCTGCCCTTGATCGATGTAGGGGCAGATACGGAATTGCATAATCTTCACCGGTGAAGTAGGACCGAAAAACTTCTGCCCAAGTCATTATTAGAAATTCCTTTGTCAACCCTCCAAAGTCCAGGCCATCTTCTCCGATAAACGAAACTTTCAATCGCTTTGTCAGTACGGTTGGGGTGTCGTACACATGTAGAAATGTGGATGGTATGTCATTCCTATGAAGAATGACTTCTTCATCCGTGTACTGAACAAGATCAGCGACTGACTGAAAGGCTGAAACAGTAATCAGTGAAATGGGTACATTCCGAGTCAAAGCGAGACACTGCAGCTCGATAGGATTTTTTTGCATAGCTAGTGCAATTTTTTTCTGCCCAAACTGTAGAGTGGGTCTTACCGAGTAAACCATATATTGAACCTTTTTCTGCCAGACCCGCATTTCCATGGTAAAAAAATGGCCGCCATTTTGAACAAATGTTTGCAAATTGAGAATCGATGCCATTTTTTTAAAATATATCATTATAATTTACTTAATATAACTCACAGGCAGTAACTTCACTCCACAGTTCATCTTCTTGCTGTGGCTGCATCGCTGCCACTGGATCATGTGCTGTCCTAAACTGAACCTGTGTAAACCAAAACTGGACATTTACAAAAGTTCTTACAAGAAAAACATGCACATTAAAGAAAAGTTTCATAAAGAGCCTTTTATCTTGCTGTATCCAACCAGCAACAAAAGATGTTGTCTTCTGCAGTTTCATGCTTCAAAAATATCCAATTGTACCTGAAAAATACAATGTGACTGTGCCAATATTGACATAAAAAAATTACTGATGTTCTGAGTTACCACGATGATACCACAATAAAATGTTTTCACTATTGTCAAAATGTAGTAAATATTTCAATGACACGAGGTATGCATTAACATCTCAAAGGTTTATTGGACAGTTTCAAAATACACCTGTAATAACAAGTTGTGAGAAGTCACTGTGGTAATTGATACTTACAGTAGGAGTTCCAGCATCAACGAAAACTGCATGTGATGGAAAATCTGTTGTCTGCAAAAAATATATACATGTCTAAAATTTCTCGAATACATTGACAAAATGTATGTGGGAAAACTTTTCGAAGTGTATCGAAGCGAATTACATAACATACATTAATTTTGTGGGATACATATAGGACATACAGAATGGCACAAAGTGACAAAAACAATTAATCTGAATAATTACCTGTAGTGCTTTATATATGCATCATAATTATATTAGCAAAGCTACATGTTCTAATATAAGCATCATTCAATGTAATACAACTATATATACCATTGTCTTACTTAGAAAGTGGATGTACAGGTCAGACAATGATTCTAAAACTACAGGGCATGCTCTCTGTTGAGTCTGCATTAAATTTGTTAGCTATTACACGAATAGAACAATTTTAAAGTAAATGTTTGTGGTATGCAATCAAATGCACTGAAAATGTAACGACTACATATAAATGTGCATGGCTACTGCATACCATCCAAACTGTGCATTCAAAAGCATTTGCATTTGTTAACAAGTCTGCTACAAAATAATATTTAAATGTAATATTACTGATTATCATTTTACTTAAATATATTTGATATATTATCAGATCACGATATGAGTGAAATTTCCAACATAAGTTTTTGCTATTGACTCTTGGAGTAAAATATATGCTGGTTATATTGCATTAATTATTTCTGATGGACAGGTGCTAATAAACTACTAGAGCTAGGATACGATGTAAAATATCTGATCCAAGTATAATTTACAGTAATCAAGAACACATGATTATTCAGCATGATTTGAAAATATTGTCAGTGGGTGTGTTCTGTAAATGTATGCCTGATGTGGGATTAAGATATAGGTCAGTCTCCTATGACATAACACTTGTGACACACATGCAATGAGACCACACTCTCAGTGCCCCAATGGTAGCATTAGGGGTCTGCTAATGAGGGTTATGTGAGGGTCACCAGTTAGTTTCCACATCTGGATAATCTAGTACCAGGGTGGTAGTAGAAGCCGTGCTGCTTATAAAACTAGTAGGAAATACATGATAAAGAAGACTTCTGGATGATTTGATTTGTATCCTGTTCATTCCATGATACAAAAGGTAAGAATGTTGTCCAGACATATTCTTTTATAGCAATTTGACATGTGGCCTGGCCATGCAATAAGCACAGTGAGTACATTTTATGTGCAGCAGCCTGGCTGTTTGAAAATTGGCAGTTTGCATTTACTTTACTGTGCCAGTAGTCCCCTCTTATAAGGTCACCCGTTCTGTAGAGGTATAAGGGCTGTAATGTGTGTTTTTGTGTGCGTTTGGTGTTTAAATCCGTAACCTTGCAATTTTCAATATATTGCCATGAAATGACAAAAGTGAGCAAGTGACGATGTTTATATAATATTTATATAATATTGGACAAAACATATTTTGGTTTGTTCTCTTGTGCATATTTCGGAACAGTAATTGTACACCATTCTTGGGACTATTTCACTAAGTGTATTTATAAAAATTATTAGTACTTTGTTGTGACATGGTTATTTGTTGACTTTGTGTCACTTGCTCCATTTCCTGAAAATTGGTATATTTAACAAGGAATGACCTTACTGGGTATGAGAGCTGCAGACTGATTGCATGGTTGTCGCAATAACATGTGATACTATTGGGCACACTCCCTTTTCTCATAATAAAACACTAATCCATTGTCACGTGCTCCTTTATGCTGTGTCATCTGTAGAAAATCTGCCATCTAAAAGGTTTTATCATGTTAAGGTGAGACACGGCAGCTCGGTGGGATTTTTTTTAAATTTGCATAGTTAGTGTAATTTTTTCAGGCCAATTTGTAGAGTGGGTCAGACTGAGAAGAAATATATTTAACTTTTTTTTGCCAGACCCCCCGTTTCCATGGTAACAAACAAAATGGCCACCATTTTGAATAAATATTGGCAAATTTTGAATCAATGCCATGTTTTATTGAACAAAGATATCATTATAATTCTTGCAGAATCAAATTAAGTATGCTGTCTATTACACTGCCACCAGAAAATATTATTAAAACAAAAATTTTTTATTTAATTTTTATCCATTTGTAATTTCCGAAAAATATACTTATTTTTTGGCTAAATATACTTGTATAACTTTCAAACTTTTGATTATTTGTATAATGTAATCTGGTGGCTGTCTAGAGAAGAATAAGCTGGATACAACATTCCAAAGTTTGTTTTTATTAAAACAAGATCATTATTTTTAGCAGTGCGTATGCACAAAGTGACAACTGTGTATACGTGTATATCATAAATACACAAGAAGACATTTACACACATGCTATACAAGTACACATACAAAAATTTGACAATTTCTCACCCGTTGCGTTTCATCAGACACATCACCTGCAGTGGAAGTAGACGCCACAGGAGTGACTTCTTCAGCTGATGGCTCTGGTCGCTGTTGAAAATAAATAAATGAAACACTAACAAATATAGTATTTAAATGTACGTAGTTTCTACGAATAACTTCAAAAACAATGTTTATATTATGTAACAAACATTCAATTATGTTTTGTTATACACTGAGCAGAACCAAATAATGTTTAACTTAGTAGAACTTTAATACATACTGTTATAGTGGCAGTGCTCGTATTTCTTCTCCGGTAGCGATGGTGGATGATAGAAGGCATCTGAAAATCATTGTAGTCTGCATTCAGAAATACCTAACAAACACAAAAAACACATTGCTATTATGATGTTTTGATTGGGAGAAATAATTGCCTACAATGTGTTATAAAATGTATTCTATATATAAATTACCGTATAATTTTCCTTAATTTATATGCACAGGTTATGCATTCATAAGCATGTTTACGGGAGACCTGGTTATTATTTTTTTTACTTTATTTTTTAACTTAGAAAGCTGAATGTCTCGGGGAATGTGAATAATTAAAAAGTAAAACTGGGAGATTTGTTTTATTGTGGGTCGTTCCCATGGAAATGGTGGCCATTTTGGTTTTTTTTTGTACCTTGGTATGCATGAAATGCATTGAAAATTGGTTTGTCACTTGAATACATCTACCTGCACATGGCCATAGGGAGTTTTTTCTAAGAATATACAAAAAAATTTGAAGAATACACTCTCCTTTGTCATTGGCTAGTCATTGCTTTTCAAACCGAATCCATGAAAAAGATGACAACACTGTATTTTCAATCTATAAAAACAGTTAAGATGCATTATTTTATGAATCCTGTTAGACAAATGTGTGTACATAAACTTATGTACAAATTTACATCATAAATACGCATGAAGACATTTAGACACGTGCCATACAAGTACATTGGAACCTCACTATTAAGGTCACCCTCGGGACTGGGCCAAAGTGAATATCCCACGTTGAACATATTTACAAGGTGACCTTATTACCGAGTTGACCGCAACGTGAAGTTAGACTGTACACATAAATTAATTTTGACAATTTCTCACCTGGTGTGCCTCAGCAGATACACCACCTGCAGTGGACGTAGATGCCACAGGAGGGATTTCTTCATCTGATGGCTTTGAACAACCCAAACAAATTTATGTGAAAAAAATTATATTTAAATATATGACAAATATCAAATAACAACACTTACTGTTTCTGCATACTGCAAGACAAAGTTATGTACTTAAACATATGCACAAAGTGACAACAATTGTGCATATCATATATGTACATGAAGATATTTAGACACATGCTATACAAGTACACATAAACAAATTTGACAATTTCTCACCCGTTGTGATTCATCAGACACATCACCTGCAGTGGAAGTAGATGCCACAGGAATGACTTCTTCAGCTGATGGCTCTGGTCGCTGTTGAAAATAAATAAATGAAACACTAACAAATATAGTATTTAAATGTACGTAGTTTCTACGAATAACTTCAAAAACAATGTCTATATTATGTAACAAACATTCACTTATGTTTTGTTATACACTGAGCAGAACCAAATAATGTTTAACTTAGTAGAACTTTAATACATACTGTTATAGTGGCAGTGCTCGTATTTCTTCGGTAGCGATGGTGGATGATAGAAGGCATCTGAAAATCATTGGAGTCTGCATCCAGAAATACCTAACAAACACAAAGAACACATTGCTTTTATGATATTTTGATTGGGAGAAATAATTGCCTACAATGTGTTATAAAATGTATTCTATATATAAATTACCGTATAATTTTCCTTAATTTATATGCACAGGTTATGCATTCATAAGCATGTTTACGGGAGACCTGGTTATTATTTTTTTTACTTTATTTTTTAACTTAGAAAGCTGAATGTCTCGGGGAATGTGAATAATTAAAAAGTAAAACTGGGAGATTTGTTTTATTGTGGGTCGTTCCCATGGAAATGGTGGCCATTTTGGTTTTTTTTTGTACCTTGGTATGCATGAAATGCATTGAAAATTGGTTTGTCACTTGAATACATCTACCTGCACATGGCCATAGGGAGTTTTTTCTAAGAATATACAAAAAAATTTGAAGAATACACTCTCCTTTGTCATTGGCTAGTCATTGCTTTTCAAACCGAATCCATGAAAAAGATGACAACACTGTATTTTCAATCTATAAAAACAGTTAAGATGCATTATTTTATGAATCCTGTTAGACAAATGTGTGTACATAAACTTATGTACAAATTTACATCATAAATACGCATGAAGACATTTAGACACGTGCCATACAAGTACATTGGAACCTCACTATTAAGGTCACCCTCGGGACTGGGCCAAAGTGAATATCCCACGTTGAACATATTTACAAGGTGACCTTATTACCGAGTTGACCGCAACGTGAAGTTAGACTGTACACATAAATTAATTTTGACAATTTCTCACCTGGTGTGCCTCAGCAGATACACCACCTGCAGTGGACGTAGATGCCACAGGAGGGATTTCTTCATCTGATGGCTTTGAACAACCCAAACAAATTTATGTGAAAAAAATTATATTTAAATATATGACAAATATCAAATAACAACACTTACTGTTTCTGCATACTGCAAGACAAAGTTATGTACTTAAACATATGCACAAAGTGACAACAATTGTGCATATCATATATGTACATGAAGATATTTAGACACATGCTATACAAGTACACATAAACAAATTTGACAATTTCTCACCCGTTGTGATTCATCAGACACATCACCTGCAGTGGAAGTAGATGCCACAGGAATGACTTCTTCAGCTGATGGCTCTGGTCGCTGTTGAAAATAAATAAATGAAACACTAACAAATATAGTATTTAAATGTACGTAGTTTCTACGAATAACTTCAAAAACAATGTCTATATTATGTAACAAACATTCACTTATGTTTTGTTATACACTGAGCAGAACCAAATAATGTTTAACTTAGTAGAACTTTAATACATACTGTTATAGTGGCAGTGCTCGTATTTCTTCGGTAGCGATGGTGGATGATAGAAGGCATCTGAAAATCATTGGAGTCTGCATCCAGAAATACCTAACAAACACAAAGAACACATTGCTTTTATGATATTTTGATTGGGAGAAATAATTGCCTACAATGTGTTATAAAATGTATTCTATATATAAATTACCGTATAATTTTCCTTAATTTATATGCACAGGTTATGCATTCATAAGCATGTTTACGGGAGACCTGGTTATTATTTTTTTTACTTTATTTTTTAACTTAGAAAGCTGAATGTCTCGGGGAATGTGAATAATTAAAAAGTAAAACTGGGAGATTTGTTTTATTGTGGGTCGTTCCCATGGAAATGGTGGCCATTTTGGTTTTTTTTTGTACCTTGGTATGCATGAAATGCATTGAAAATTGGTTTGTCACTTGAATACATCTACCTGCACATGGCCATAGGGAGTTTTTTCTAAGAATATACAAAAAAATTTGAAGAATACACTCTCCTTTGTCATTGGCTAGTCATTGCTTTTCAAACCGAATCCATGAAAAAGATGACAACACTGTATTTTCAATCTATAAAAACAGTTAAGATGCATTATTTTATGAATCCTGTTAGACAAATGTGTGTACATAAACTTATGTACAAATTTACATCATAAATACGCATGAAGACATTTAGACACGTGCCATACAAGTACATTGGAACCTCACTATTAAGGTCACCCTCGGGACTGGGCCAAAGTGAATATCCCACGTTGAACATATTTACAAGGTGACCTTATTACCGAGTTGACCGCAACGTGAAGTTAGACTGTACACATAAATTAATTTTGACAATTTCTCACCTGGTGTGCCTCAGCAGATACACCACCTGCAGTGGACGTAGATGCCACAGGAGGGATTTCTTCATCTGATGGCTTTGAACAACCCAAACAAATTTATGTGAAAAAAATTATATTTAAATATATGACAAATATCAAATAACAACACTTACTGTTTCTGCATACTGCAAGACAAAGTTATGTACTTAAACATATGCACAAAGTGACAACAATTGTGCATATCATATATGTACATGAAGATATTTAGACACATGCTATACAAGTACACATAAACAAATTTGACAATTTCTCACCCGTTGTGATTCATCAGACACATCACCTGCAGTGGAAGTAGATGCCACAGGAATGACTTCTTCAGCTGATGGCTCTGGTCGCTGTTGAAAATAAATAAATGAAACACTAACAAATATAGTATTTAAATGTACGTAGTTTCTACGAATAACTTCAAAAACAATGTCTATATTATGTAACAAACATTCACTTATGTTTTGTTATACACTGAGCAGAACCAAATAATGTTTAACTTAGTAGAACTTTAATACATACTGTTATAGTGGCAGTGCTCGTATTTCTTCGGTAGCGATGGTGGATGATAGAAGGCATCTGAAAATCATTGGAGTCTGCATCCAGAAATACCTAACAAACACAAAGAACACATTGCTTTTATGATATTTTGATTGGGAGAAATAATTGCCTACAATGTGTTATAAAATGTATTCTATATATAAATTACCGTATAATTTTCCTTAATTTATATGCACAGGTTATGCATTCATAAGCATGTTTACGGGAGACCTGGTTATTATTTTTTTTACTTTATTTTTTAACTTAGAAAGCTGAATGTCTCGGGGAATGTGAATAATTAAAAAGTAAAACTGGGAGATTTGTTTTATTGTGGGTCGTTCCCATGGAAATGGTGGCCATTTTGGTTTTTTTTTGTACCTTGGTATGCATGAAATGCATTGAAAATTGGTTTGTCACTTGAATACATCTACCTGCACATGGCCATAGGGAGTTTTTTCTAAGAATATACAAAAAAATTTGAAGAATACACTCTCCTTTGTCATTGGCTAGTCATTGCTTTTCAAACCGAATCCATGAAAAAGATGACAACACTGTATTTTCAATCTATAAAAACAGTTAAGATGCATTATTTTATGAATCCTGTTAGACAAATGTGTGTACATAAACTTATGTACAAATTTACATCATAAATACGCATGAAGACATTTAGACACGTGCCATACAAGTACATTGGAACCTCACTATTAAGGTCACCCTCGGGACTGGGCCAAAGTGAATATCCCACGTTGAACATATTTACAAGGTGACCTTATTACCGAGTTGACCGCAACGTGAAGTTAGACTGTACACATAAATTAATTTTGACAATTTCTCACCTGGTGTGCCTCAGCAGATACACCACCTGCAGTGGACGTAGATGCCACAGGAGGGATTTCTTCATCTGATGGCTTTGAACAACCCAAACAAATTTATGTGAAAAAAATTATATTTAAATATATGACAAATATCAAATAACAACACTTACTGTTTCTGCATACTGCAAGACAAAGTTATGTACTTAAACATATGCACAAAGTGACAACAATTGTGCATATCATATATGTACATGAAGATATTTAGACACATGCTATACAAGTACACATAAACAAATTTGACAATTTCTCACCCGTTGTGATTCATCAGACACATCACCTGCAGTGGAAGTAGATGCCACAGGAATGACTTCTTCAGCTGACGGCTCTGGTCGCTGTTGAAAATAAATAAATGAAACACTAACAAATATAGTATTTAAATGTACGTAGTTTCTACGAATAACTTCAAAAACAATGTCTATATTATGTAACAAACATTCACTTATGTTTTGTTATACACTGAGCAGAACCAAATAATGTTTAACTTAGTAGAACTTTAATACATACTGTTATAGTGGCAGTGCTCGTATTTCTTCGGTAGCGATGGTGGATGATAGAAGGCATCTGAAAATCATTGGAGTCTGCATCCAGAAATACCTAACAAACACAAAGAACACATTGCTTTTATGATATTTTGATTGGGAGAAAATATTGCCTACAATGTGTTATAAAATGTATTCTATACTGGGAGATTTGTTTTATGATGGGTCGTTCACATGGAAATGGTGGGCATCTTGCTTTTTCAAGGTGTTTCTTGTACCTTGGTATCTATGAAATGCATTGAAAATTGGTTTGTCACTTGAATACATCTACCTGCACATGGCCATAGGGAGTTTTTTCTAAGAATATACAACAAAATTTGAAGAATACACTCTCCTTTGTCACCCTCGGGACTGGGCCAAAGTGATCTGATTAGCGAGGTGACCGTATTAGCAGGACTAATGTCCGATATTTTACTGTTATGGATATCATTTGGGAATATCCCACGAGGACCATATTTACAAGGTAACCTTATTATTTCTCACCTGGTGTGCCTCAGCAGATACATCACCTGCAGTGGACGTAGATGCCACAGGAGGGACTTCTTCATCTGATGGCTTTGAACAACCAATTAAAAAGTTATGTAAAAAAATTATATTTAACTATATGACAAATATCAAGTAACAACACTTACTGATTCTGAATACTGCACAAAGTGACAATAACTGTGCATATGTGGATATCATATATGTACATGAAGACATTTACACATATGCTATACAAGTATACATATAAAAACAAATTTTGACAATTTCTCACCTGTTGTGATTCATCAAACACATCACCTGCAGTGGAAGTAGATGCCACAGGAGTGACTTCTTCAGCTGATGGCCCTGGTCGCTGTTGAAAATAAATAAATGAAAAATGTATGAAAAGCATGGAATGTGAGTGTAATTTATATGAATAACTTTTTATGTTTAAAACTATATGATTGAATTTGACACTTTCTCAACCATTGTCTTTCTGGCAGATACATAAACTGTGAATGAAACAGCTAGCGAGACTTCTTCAACTGATGATTGTGATTGTTGTTGATATTAAAGAAACATAAATGACAATTATTGTTGGTGTTATTTACACCACATACCATTGTTAGTGAACACTATTTACTAACAGACAATTATGTTTGTACGTATACCAGACAATTACAGTATGTTAACTTACTGGCAATAACCTCACATACAGACTAGATCTCTTCATTCCACCCCATTCCTTAATCCTCTGTGGATTGTCAATATTTGGTGGCAGTGTCACCAACCTGAGGCCTTCAGAGGCTGGACAGCACCTGCAATGTTAATTAAATGCAAGAAGGATAGTAAGATGCTACGTTAGTACTTGAGTACTTCATTGAGTCATTTTAACCTGAACAAAGCTTACATGCAACTAGGCGTGCACCAGTTTAACATATGCTTACTGCCACCTAATTAGTAACATGCATGTTTAACTCTTCTGAAGTTGTTATGCTAAATATTGGTTACATACTCACTAGTCTTATCCTCTTCATACTGTAGTTGGCGCATAAGGCCACGGATACTGATTGCAACATTATTAATTAAATTTGCATGGTAGTCAAATACGTGTATTTCTTATATCTAACGTAGCATCTTCAACTAAACAACTGAATTACTTAAATACGATTCATAATGCTATCACATAATGTTTGAAGATACCTGCACAACTCAAATGCCCCTTGAATCTGTGGGAATGCCGCCTTCAGCTGTTCCACAAAGCTGTCTTGGTTCGCATTCAAACTAAATTTAATCTTAGTTTGTGCATACGTCGGATCTGTAATACACACATTTTATAATGTAATATTGTTACCAAAAGCAGTTTTTGTTTAATCAGTAATAAGCTTAGCCTTCATTTACTGGCATACTTCATCTGTGACACTGTGTTTAGTGCACAGTTTACACTTTAAAACATACACTACATTGTAACTAAACTGCAATTTGTGCTTCATGATTAAACACTGTCACTGTCACTGACTCTGAATATAAAAAAACAGTGTTGTTCTTAGCAAGTAATTACCAATTTTAGACAAGGGATAAACTTGATTTAATCCTATAAGTTAAGTCATTGCTTAATGCTAACTAACTCCGACAAACTATCCATTCTTTGCGCACCAAAAAATAACCAGTACAGTACAGCAGAACCAAGATGAAACGACAAATAATGTCTTTATTATCAAACCTGCTTCTCCGACTCGGTGTTGTTTCCTTCGGAAACGTATGTTTCCTGTTCCTGCCGCAACAACAACAACAGAAACTGTCCACGTTTTCCGGCCACGATTAATTTGACCAGTCCTGGTCCTAGCTGGTGGAATGTTTCGGAATCGTTGAAATCTAGAAAAAATTTACTTTATACGCAACGAGATAACGTTTATCAGCCATTGCCGGCGTTCCCCAACTTCGTGCATGCAATGTCTGCTGGGTAATTATGACGCTGCATGCCCTAGATAAGGGTGTCCACCGATAACTAGGGAGTAGTGGAAAAAGACAACCAAAGCAGTGCGGCAGTACAATAATTACACTATATGATACTATGAATCAGTATTTATGCCGGTAAACCATACGGGCCGTTGCCACACTCGGGCAGCGACACAATATTTTAGCTCCACAAGGCACAAATGGCAATATTCCGTTACATGGCAATGACGCACACGCACGCACGCACGCACGCACGCATGCACGTACGCATGTGTATGAGTGTGTTGTACACCCATACGTGGTTTCCATGAACTAATGTTGAAATAATTGGCGTTCGAATGCTTGGTTGTGGAGTATAGGGGTTCAATACAAGTCTAGAATAGAAACTGGTAACTGTAACATCGTGATCGTCGTCAATAAAGAATATATAGACAGGTCTACTATAACAAGCCTAGCTAGGCCTACTTACGCTTCTACAACATTCCCATTACGGACGGTAGCTCCGGCCGGCGTGTTTTCATTCTCACTTTGGAGGTTTCGAACGATGGTATGCGCTCGGTTGACTAAAGTCTGCAATCGCCCAATATCCATCGCTGAGTTATTCACTTTTCACCAATTCAGAATTTCCGTTGGAGGCTGGTAGACCCTTACTGACCAGCGAACAATTTTTCATTTCTTGCATACCAAACTGTCAAGGCGTGCCCGGTCTGAGCACAGGATATCAGTTTCAAGTAAAGTGATATTCACTTCAATGCATTCCATTGTTTGAATTACTTGAAACCATATAAAACAAACAGAGAATACGAATATGAAACATAATAACTTGAATATGAAACATAGTAACTTGAATTGTGGGGTCTAATGTTTTTTTAAGATAACGATTATTCACATAAAACGTACAACACCCATATGTTACATTGAATAAAGATAGCAACAAACGACAGCCATTTGTGTATGTTTTCCAACGTTGTATGTTTACATAGGGCAGTATGTTGCCAGCTATTTTCGTACGTATTACTGTAAATTACCGCCGTTTGTTGTTCATGATGCGTAACTAAGACTAAGTTGCATTGGTTCACCATCTGATGCGTAGCTAAACGAGTTGTCATTGGTTGATATATCAACGCGTTACTATTTAATTCAACGCGTAACTATCTTCGCGTTGTCATTGGTTGATATATCAACGCGTTACTATTTAATTCAACGCGTAACTATCTTCGCGTTGTCATTGGTTGATATATCAACGCGTTACTATTTAATTCAACGCGTAACTATCTTCGCGTTTTCATTGGTTGGTATATCAACGCGTAACTATCTTCGCGTTTTCTTTGGTTGGTATATCAACGCGTTACTATTTAATTCAACGCGTAACTATCTTCGCGTTGTCATTGGTTGATATATCAACGCGTTACTATTTAATTCAACGCGTGACTATCTTCGCGTTTTCATTGGTTGGTATATCAACGCGTAACTATCTTCGCGTTTTAATTGGTTGGTATATCAACGCGTTACTATTTAATTCAACGCGTAACTATCTTCGCGTTTTTATTGGTTGATATATCAACGCGTAACTATCTTCGCGTTGTCATTGGTTGATATATCAACGCGTTACTATCTAATTCAACGCGTAACTATCTTCGCGTTTATGGCCCTAACGGCCTGCCATACAGGTGTTGACAGTGCCCACGGAGCATGCCGGAGCGCCGTTCATCAAAGAATCAACCATTCGCTTGCGTGGAAAGACGAATGGGGGGGGGGGTGAACGTACCAGCTGCGTTCATACAGCACAGAGCTGTGATGTTTTCCCCCGTTCTGCACTGGACACTTTTCGCACCTGATTAATACCTTTCGTGCAGACTACCTTAGGTGGCTTTGCAACGGTAGTGAACCCTATTCCGTCACAGTTCCAGATGCGTGTAGGGACGAACCCAGCATTTACAAGCAACTTCCTGTACTGTCCAAAGAACATTCCCACAGCTTCTTTATTAAACCCTTTCATACGTGCAATGCTAGTTGCAATCAGTCTTCTGATGGTGAGCGTCGTATGCCGACGAATGAAGGCCCTCGCCTAGCATCGAATGAGTGTGCAATGTTCATGCGGACGACAATTAAGATCAAAGGCTAAACGACGCAAGTCGTTCATTGTCATGCAGTACATGGAAGATTCCACCTCTTTCACGTGCTTGACAAGTTCAACCTCGAATAGCGGTGAGAACATTGTTGTTTTGTTGCCCATTGTAATTCTGCCCGGTTGTTTGACCAAGCCTCTGATGTGTCTAGCAAGAGTCCGCCACGGAACCCCGTAGTCACCTTAAATAGTTGATGTTTAAATAGATGCTACATTCAAGTACTACAATGATAAGGCACTAATATGAATGACAACTGAGTCTTGTGTAACTCTGCCGTTAATATGTTATAATTTTTTTCTCTATAATATTACAACTATCCAAATTTCATAACCGCTTATAGTCGATCTACATATTCGACAACATGACACACCTACCTGATGACTTGTTCACGGAGTGCCCATTCTTCACTGCGTCAACTGCCCTACCGAGGCGTTCATCTCCGTAAGATCCACGCGTTGATGTTCGTTTGTAATTGCGTACCATCTGGAGTGAGAAAAAACGAGTTTACATAAAAATATCCCACGGCTGTAGAATATATCCTTATAAGCCCATTAGCTAAAATAAGTATATATATATATATATATATATATATATATATATATATATATATATATATATATATATATATATATATATATATATATATATATATATTAGGCTCTATATACAATATTCATTATGTCATGGGGCATAACGCACACACTGTGCGTTTTGCCCCTACTGTGTGTGTGTGTAGGCATTTTTTCCCCACATGTGCATTATTACAATGTCTTAAGTTGAATATTATTCTCATATATCGCCCGTAACCTATACATTTATAAAACTGTTATATGCATATTTGTCTATGCTATACATTCAGTTCTTTGTCACAGTTTCTCGTGGTTACTGTACAAAGTCCTACTTTGGCAAGTACAATTGTTATAATTATAAAGCCAATTGTTTTAATATGAACAGCTTACCACGCATTTTACTTCTGCGGCAATCTCCGATGCACCAGATACGAATGTCGATATGTAGCTCCATCTGTTGATCTCGAAATTGTAATTTTCGAGCCGTGTAAGGGGTGGGCGTTCTGCCCCAAGCTACTCTGTATTCTACTATTACTAGCATGGGGCATAACGCAAGTTTTGGGGCATAAATCCCATCCTCTAACTAGTTTCACAGCGCGAAAATAAGAATTTCGAGATCAACAGATGTAAATACTTTAATTAATTATGGCACACCTACCGAAACCACCCACGTCGCATTTTAGGCAATGACGTCAATACTCCACATGTGAGCAGGTCGACTCAATCAAAATTAATTAGAAGTTAATTGAAGTACCTTCTGACAATACTGCCGCAATGTTCCAATTAAGCGTACTATACAGTGTTAACAATAACAGGAAATACGGCTCCGAGTGAATAGCTCTTCGTTGAACTTGACGTCAGTTACCAATGCTACCAATCAGTGAAGGTAATTAACAATTGTGGGATGGGCATCAGTCGACTGTCTAGAACAGAAAGCAGGAGATCGCTTGTGTCATATCAATCCGTTGAAGAGACAACAACTTGCTTGCTAAGGTAAACAACCCGCAGCAATGCTGTTTGTGCCGAACGAAGCAGCTGGAACACGTCTGCAGGCGACGGGAAGCTCTCGAGTGTCGGGAGTAAGACGTCCCTCAGCATCGAATTACTTGACTTGGGCCGGCGACAGCGTCAAGGACGAACCCATCGCCGACGAGGATGCTAACAAACTGATCAAGGACGCGATGGACGACACCAGTTTGAACTCATCGTCTATGCTAGGTGAGACGATATTCACTGCAATGCAGCGGTGGTTTGCGCGAAAGTTGGCCAAATGTAATGATCATGTTTTTGAACCGTGTCACCGTCAAGGTTATGGGTGT
This sequence comes from Lamellibrachia columna, assembly GCA_963662155.1. Taxonomy (NCBI): domain Eukaryota; kingdom Metazoa; phylum Annelida; class Polychaeta; order Sabellida; family Siboglinidae; genus Lamellibrachia; species Lamellibrachia columna. The sequence continues at coordinate 24,448,644 of OY759270.1, read as the reverse complement.
TACTACACGGCTAGCGCATTCCAAAGTTAGATCTGATATAGAGATGAAATAGTATAAGTTACTTACAAGAGACAGGATGAGAAACTACACTTGTTCATTTAATATTTACGGTATGTTTGTCCCCAGATAAAGGGAAGGGAATGATGCTTTTTCCATTTCGAAACGAACACCAATTGGCAGTGGACAACAAATATTTATAATTAACTTACTCCTCTTGGCTCCAAATTGAACATAGCGCCGTAGACAATTTGTATTGTACGTTCACTGCTTTTGGCTATTTACATCTCATTCCAATCTTGCATTTGACTGTTTCTCCTTTGTATGCCACACCATTGCCCAGACAGGTAAATTTGTTTTTTCGTCTATATCTTTTGGCTTCAGCTGACGATATTTTGCCTTGTTGTCTGTCATTCACTCTCAGGAGTTGTGTCTTATGTACATTTATTATCTTGTATGTCTTATCAACACCCAGTGCCAGTCGACCCAATCTTCTTCTGCATCAGTTTGTGTGTGTTTGAAGATAAACCAATGTAACCGGATACATCTTATTCTGCTGTTCTGACCCTTGTTCTCAGTTGCTTTATTTATCTAACATGTCACCATGTCACCAGCACCCCGGTCTTGCGCCAGTCTTTTCTTTAATGGTTCGGACAATGTTCCACTATGTATTGGTTGGCAGGTGGAGTTATCGTACACCTGCTGGATTAGGGTACAAACGTTGCTGGTATTCCATTATGACTATGTCGACATTATCAAAGGTGTTTTGATTGATGACATTAATATGAAGAAGTGAGTGCTACTCAATGGACAGTTCTGTTATAATTCTCAACGTGGAAATTTGCTCAGTGCAGGTTTTGTTACTTTGAAAATCAACGTTTCAGTTCACCCCTTCCCCACCCCCAAAGTATTGACTATCTGCTGCAATTGCTTCCTTTCAACGATTGAAGTCCGTGTTTACGTTGACAGCCAGGTTTTGTGTTTCCTTCCCCTTTTGCCTTGAATTGATTAGCATGTATCCTTCCATGTAGTAATATACTCCCAATAGTGTCTACGGATCGTCTGTCAATGGCGCCAATCTTGTTTCTCACTGTTGGTTGAAGTGGCCTAATAGAAGCATGCGTTTGGAGGGAACATCTGCCTCTCTCTTCACTCGGGTGTCCAGACGACTTCTTCATTTCCTCTCGATGGTTATATGGTCTATGTGGTTGTCTGGTGACACCCATTCGAATTTTGATCTCCTTGATGTTTCATCCAATACAATTTGCAATCTATCGTAACTCTTGTTTAGCATGTTCATAAATCACCGTTTACCTATATAATATATACATACATATATATAAATATATATATATATATATATATATATATATATATATATATATATATATATATATATATATATGTGTATATATATATATATATATATATATATATATATATATATATTATATATATATATGACGCTCCACATATTAACATGCAAGTTAAATTATATATACATACTCATACACACACGTATATATATATATATATATATAGTTATATATACATATATATATATATATATATACACACATATATATTGATATATATTTATTATATATATATATATATATATATATATATATATATATATATATATATATATATATATATATATATATATATATATATATATATATATATATATATATATATATATATACGTGTGTGAATGAGTATGTATATATAATTAAACTTGCAAGTTAATATGAAATATTAATTGTTTTCATGACAGCGTACTCGACAACGAAGGTTGGACTGGTGATCTACAACATCGTAATCCTCGGGTCGAGCGTCATCCCAATCGTCGTACTCTTCGCCCTTACCGTTGGTATGTTCGCTGGCAGCATCAAGGTATGTGGCTCGAAAACACGATCGAGTCATTTTGAAATGGTGGTTACAAACGGTGTTTCCATCAACTTTGAGGTTTTCACGCGTGCCCCAAGATCAGTCCCTTAATCAAATATATTTAGATTTTTTACTTATATTAACTGGATCATCATGCACCAACTTTTTTGAAGAATGATGTGCGATTTATGTGTTAGCTTTATAAATATCAAGTATTCATTTACCTGCAAACAGTTAAGATTGATATGAATAACACAGACTTTGTATGCAATATTGCCTGCTAAAGATAACTTCGATTTCCCATCATTTACAAGTGCATTATTTTCATTTTATGCAAACAATGTCAGTCAATATTACTACATAGGCCATAACAATATCCTAAGCCAGTGACACGAGATATATTATTACGGTGAACTGGTTGGGGCAGGAGTACCGCGCCAACGCCGAGATCCACGACGCCCTGCTGTTCAGCATGCAGGCGAGTGACGCGGTGCACGACCTCCAGCTGGAGAGGGACATGACGGCATTCTACATCGGCACCTACAGGTGGGCGCGTGTCGTCAACATCATTGCCATCATCGTAAACAGTGTCATCATCGTAAACAGTGTCATCGTCTTCGCCGTCGTCACTGTCATCACAGTGGTTATTGTAACCTTCATTAACAAACCATTAACGTTATTCGTATTCAAAATCAGGTGGCATAAACATAAATTATGGTGATGAAGATGATAATATCATTTATTATTATTAATACTGTCATAATCATTATCATCAAAATAAAAACCATAATCATAATAATTTTCATCACCGTCGCTGCCGCCGTCGTCCTCATCGTCGTGCGTCATAGTTGTCATCGTTGCCATTATCATCATCACCATTATCAATCGTGACAATTGTGACATATTCATCATGTCACCATCATTTCAGTTATCACTAAGCGCCTTCCTTGACCGGTTCACTTTGTCTGCCTCTCGTTTTCTCAAATACGTGTGGCATCTTAGTCAGTAGTCCTGCTTCCTGCATAATATCACCGATACGTTTATCACGTGATTTGATGGTTCATATTTCTACGTCACCATAATGTCTACCCAGCCTCATATAGCGTAGATTTCTATACAAACTTCTACATCACTTATTCGATCTTCCTTGATTGTCGTGTTTTTGTCAGATATCCCACGAGGAACCGAATGTAGCGTGTCATTGTTGAAAAATTAATTTAACTCAGTTAGACATCCGTGGCGATCTAGGCGAGGTAAGGCAAATATAAGAGACAATGAAATCTTCATCTTCATTCATATGACCATGTTGAAGAGTCAACACAATGGAAGTCCATTTTGATCTGCACCACGTGGTTGGGTGGATATTTCTAATACACGAAAATTAACTTTTAATGTTTTGATTCCGCGACAGGTATGTTGTCGAAGAGTCAATCTTTGTGTGTTAGAAGTTAGTCTAACAGATTTATATCCAACTAACCACATGGTACAGATCAAAATGGACTTCCATTGTTTTGACTCTTCAACAACAGTGTCTTCCTCTCACTCTTTCTCAAAGTTATTAAGGTCTCGGTTCGTCACTTGTCAGTAGGTGATACCATTAGAGGTTCAGTCTAATGACGACTGTTTGCACATCGTCCTGTTGGCTGCAGTGCGATCACAAAGTCAGATATCGTGGAACAGTATCGCAAGACGGACGCCACCCTTGATAAGCTGTCCAAGTGGCCCGTCGCTGCCGGCGAAGAACGGATGCACTTCCTGACAAAAGACGACTTCGTTATCTTCCTGAATCACCACCGCTACCAACTGCACGTGTCGAATACGAACGAGAAGAACGAGCTGGCAACCTACTCGGCGATGATCTCACAGATGATGTATTGGTTAACCGATGCCGTGAATCGGGACACGACGAAAGGCACATGGAAGGAACTTGTCGCTCTACTGCAGGTCAGTGTTAAGGGGTAATCCACCAGGCGCTATTGAAATATTAAACAAGAACCATGTACTATTCCAATGCATCCCAAGTCTCAATCGTTTCCCCAATCTCTGCAGGTTTCATTCCATTTCGTTCAATATTGTCCAAGTGTTTCCCGTGTCGCTATGGTGATAATGATGTCACCGTACTTGATAGCTATGCAATTCCTATAATCTCTTGTTTGCTTTCATGAATCGCTATAATTTGTTGTGGTGGCTTTACTTACTTAGGTTTACTTAGGTTCTTCCTGATCGTAGGCAGTGACCTCAGTGGTCAGATCTTCAACTTTCCCTTGAAATGCTCTACTGGCAAGGCGGCTTTGTAGTTGTAGAAAAATTCTTCAGTACTCCAATATTTATATAGAAGTTTCATAAATGTGTTGACACTTGGGGCAGTTACAACTGCTTCCAGTAAACCATTCCATAATTTTGTAACTCTGAATGAGAAGCTTTCTTTTTTAACATTTATAAGAGCACGTTCTAGAAACAGTTTCAAACTATGACCCCTTGTTCCTTCTTTTGTATCACTCTCTTCGTGCAGCTTGACAATGTTAGATACATCACTGTCATACTTCCCTTAAAACTGTCTATAAACCTCAATCATATAACCACGTGTTCGTCTATATGCAAGTTTGGGAAATATCAATATCTCAAGCTACTCCTGGTAAGGGATATCCTTCATCCCAGGAAGCTGCTTTGCTGCACGTCTCTGCACATTTTCTATGGCATCTTTATGTTTCTGTTTATACGGGACCATAGGTGTTGCATAATCTAAATGACTCCTAACTAAAGTTCTATATAATGACACAACATTATTTTGATTTGGGGTTGTGAAAGACCTAGTAACTGCCATGATACTGTTTGCTTTGTTTATTTTTTGGTTGATGTTTTTATAAAATTCTAGCTTTGAATCAATAATAACCCCAATGTCGTTTTCTTCATCTATTTTTTTCTAATTCATGGGCAGTATTATCCACGTTCATATTATAAGCATACTCCTGCTCTACTGTCTTCCTTAAGTGCATCGACTTGCCAGTATCCATTGACTAGACCAAGAAGTTGGGTAATAAAAAAAAAAATATATATATATATATATATATATATATATATATATATGTATATATATATATATATATATATATATATATATATATATATATATATATATATATATATATATATATATATATATATATATATATATATATATATGTATATATGTATATGTATGTATATGTATATGTATATATATGTATATGTATATATATGTACGTATATGTATATATATATATATATGTATATATATATATATTTTTTTTTTTAATTACCCTTGGTCTAGTCAATGGTTACTGCAAGTCGATGCACTTAGGGAAGACAGTAGAGCAGGAATATGCTTATATATGTATATATATATATATATATATATATATATATATATATATATATATATACATATATACACATATATATATATATATATATATATATATATATATATATATATATATATATATATATATATATATATATATATATATATATATGTACATATATACATATACATATATATATATACATACACATATGTATATATTCATATATATATATATATACATACACACATGTATATATTAATATATACATATATATATATATATATATATATATATATATATATATATATATATATATATATATATATATATATATATATATATATATATATATGTATCTGAAACTATACTCTTCGGAAGATCATTTGTATATAAGAAAATAGGATCGGTCCTAAGATACTGCCCTGCGGAATTCCACTTGTAACATTTATTCACTTGTAACATTTGTTTGTACCATTTACACTGACCTGCTGTACACAGTCACACAAGAATGCCTGGATCCATCTTAGTGTGTAGTAATCTATACCATATGATTCAAGTTTGGCTACCAATCTTTTATGAGGCACGGTATCGGTATCTATAGATTCTCCTCTATCTAAAGCTCTGGTCCATGATTCCATAACAGTAAACAGTTGAAGTACCGTAGAATGACCTTTAATAAACCCAAACTGTTGTGCACTGAAAAGTTTATTTCTTGTCATATGACTAACAATATGGTCTTTGACACAGTGTTCCATATATTTGCATAATATACTTGTTAGGCTGACTGGTCTATAATTTCCTGCAGTTTTTAAATATAACGGAGATCCTTCCCTGTTTCCATTCCTTTGGCAGTTCACTCACAGCACGTGAATTATCAAATAGCCTAGCTTGTGGTATACATAAATGATTAGATGATAATTCTTTTAACAACCTAGTGTGAACACCATCTGGTCCTACTGATTTACATGCATTAAGATTATTAAGATTTTTCTTAACCATTTCATCATCAATAGCCTATTCTTCCACGTTGTGCTTTAGCTCCACAGGTAGAATATGAGGGATGTGAACCGCTGGTTCTATAATAAAAACACTTGAAAAAAGTGTCGTAAGACATCTGCCTTTTCCCTATCAGAATCTGTAAGTCTAGATTTAGGATCATTAGGATCTATGTTCAGGTCTCAAGCACTTTCCTGATTCTTGGTTTTAGAGTTCATAGTTATACTTTCATACTGCTTTAGGGTTCAACTTAACCTCTGTTGTTAGCTTCATTTCAAATTCCTTCTGTATCCTCCTTGTTAGTTTGTGGACTTCATTTCTAGCCCTACAATATTCAGTATAGTATTTTTCTTCTTTTGTCTCCATGTACTGCTTCCATAAAGTGTGTTTCTTCTTAATTTCCTTTACTGATTCTTTGTTTAGGAGTACTTTCCCTTTATGTGTGTTAATATTTTTCACTAGTTGATGAAGGATGAATTCATCCTCTATCTTCTTAATGTATTCTTTAAAACCCAACCATTGGTCATTTATAGTGCTAGTGCCAAATATCTTGTCCCAGTCTGCGTGGTCCAATTTAGCCTTCACACCTTTGTAACCCCCTTGGTCAGAATAATATTTAAGCCGTGTATGATTTGCTATTTCTGCATAGCACCTAAATGTAATGATAAGGACAGACTGATCACTCTTACCAAGTGGACTTTCATAAACTATATCATCCACCATACTTTTTCGTTGATTCAAACTAAATCATGTGTGTTCGATTTATTTCCTAATCGCACCCTTGTGGGTAGTGTAACATGTTGGAAGAGAAAATCATCTTTTATACCATCTTTAAATTTAGAGTGGGGGATCAGTATTATCTAAGGGTGTACACCAGTTTTGCCAGTCTACATTGTGATAATTAAAATATTCAAATAAGAGAAAATGTGAGTGTATATACAATATTGTCTTGCTAATAAATTTATTTAGATGATCATTGTTGGTGCCAGTGCTCCCTGGAATTCTATATACGCATCCTGTCAGAGCTCCCTGGGCTTCTATATACACATCCTATCAGAGCACCCTGGGCTTCTATATACACATCCTATCAGAGCTCCCTGGGCTTCTATATACACATCCTATCAGAGCTCTCTGGGCTTCTGTATACACATCCTATCAGAGCTCTCTGGGCTTCTGTATGCACATCCTATCAGAGCTTCCTGGGCTTCTGTATACATATCCTATCAGAGCTCCCTGGGCTTCTATATACACATCCTATCAGAGCTCCCTGGGCTTCTATATACACATCCTATCAGAGCTCCCTGGGCTTCTGCACACACATCCTATCAGAGCTCCCTGGGCTTCTGCACACACATCCTATCAGAGCTCCCTGGGCTTCTACATACACATCCTATCAAAGCTCCCTGGGCTTCTATATACACATCCTATTAGAGCTCCCATTTTATCTCAAACCATACCGATTCTTGAAAGTTAGACTCCAATGATAGGAATGGTGTTGTAATAAGTGTTTTGTGAGTATATATACAAACTCCTCTTCTTTGTTTATCAATATTATGGAATAAATCATATAGTCACTTAAACCCAGTTCAGCTGTGTTTAGGAAACATTTCTGATTTTTCGGTTTAACCTCAGTGATCCCTCTCACCATACACTTATGTGATACAACTCTAGCTTTGAATTCAGTAAATTCAGTGATTAGACTTTCATCATTGGCGTAAAAACATTTTAACTGCTTATGTGCATAATTTGTATTTGCATTGTTTTTATGGTTAGATGAACTTTTTTGTCTTACTACTCGTCCCTTCGGGGCTAGAATATTACAATTTTCCTGGCCCATGGTGGGCCTTGCACCCTGTACAGCCATTTCTTCTCATTCTTTTTTGACCTGGCCTCCTCTAGGAGTTTCCTTCCTTCCTCTCTTTCTATTTTTTAGATCATGTTGGATGCTGAGACATTTATGTTTGTCCTCTGCTTCCCTTAGGTTTGATAGTCGTTTAAACAATTCCAACTGCATGTTTTTACCTAGCCTGATAACTTTGGTTATCTCATCTTTTACGTCTAGGTTTAGATTGCACGCCTCATTACATAACCTTCCAACAAACTCCGTGTCTCTAATCACCCTCTCTTCCTTTAGGTTTTTTATGGTTCTGGGACATCGAATACAAGGAAATTTGTTTCTCTGTCTTTTCTTTCATTGATTTCTTTTACTGCTTCCTGCACAACATTTTCACTATCTTGGGTGATTTGAGGGTTCCTACTTTCATCATCATTTGGCCTACATGCATACTTTGCATCCATTTCCTGCCTTACATTTTATTTTATTTATTTTCGATAGCATTTCGCATCTAACTTTTTATCTATGGCCTCAAGTTTTGTGCCCATACTTCATAGTTTTGAAATACTCCCATCTCTCTCTGATAATTTTTTAATAAAAAATATTTTTTTAATTTTTGGTTTGTATCTTAGGCAAAACCACATGCATCCAGGTTTCCCCATTGCCTCATATTTCCCAGATTTGAATTTCAAGCATTTAATGCAGTATTAGTTTCCGCAGTACTCGCGATCGAGCATCCTGTCTTTCTCACTTTTAAAGATTTTCTCGCAATTTTCGCATTTCCAAGCTTCTCTTCCATCGCTCCCCGATTCAGAGTTTTTCTTATTCTTTAGTTTTCGTGAATTAAGTCCTTAAACTACATAAATACACACAAAAATATAGATATATATGTGTGTGTATATATATATGTGTATATGTATATATATATATATAAACATACATATATATATATATATATATATATATATATATATATATATATATATACATATATATATATATATATATACATACATATATATATATATATATATATATATATATATATATATATATATATATATATATATATATATATATATATATATATATATATATATATATATATATGTATATATATATGTATATATGTGTATATATATCTGTATATATATATATATATATATATATATATATATATATATATATATATATATATACATGTATATATATATATATATATATAAATTATTGTTTTGTAAACATATATATATATTATTGTTTGGTAAATATATATATATATATATATATATTTACAAAACAATAATATATATATATATGTTTACAAAACAGTAATTTATATATATATATATATATATATATATATATATATATATATATATATATATATTTACAAAACAATAATATATATATATATATGTTTACAAAACAATAATTTATATGTATATATATATATTTATATATATATATATAAATATATAAGTTGTTATACATTAAGTCTTACTGTTTTGTTTACATAGTGTTCTGCGTATTGGCTAGGTTGTAGGTTTTTTGGACTGATGGGTGTATTGTAGATAAAACATAGTTAGCAAGTATGTTATTATAAACATGAAATTAATACCTTGAACACAGAAAACAGCTTGATTCAAGGCCATAGTAGCAAGGAGAGAACATTGTAAACAACATTAATCTAACTATATCTACAATCTGTGATGGCACCATGCAAATGGCAGGTAAAGACCACCAGGCACTTAGCATGCGAGATTTGTTGCAACTGGGGGACATCGTCAAGTCAGGTTGTGAGAAGTCCTGGGCTGAGGTTCAGGTGGATAGTTTTAGTTTTGAATATAGGAGGTGTGCAAAGATGAAGGGACTAGAGGTGTGGATGGAACAGCTAAGGCAGCTTGTTATGGCATTGGTGGGAAAGGAAGAGGTGGGTTGTGCCAGTGGTCCTGGTGGGGGGGACAGTGGATGGTAAAATGGGGGGGGGGGGGGGCGATGAGTGAGATGCTAGGGAGAGCTCACCTCAGTCTGGGAGGAAGCTGAGAGGATGTAAGGTGACAGAGCGGAAGAAGACAGGACATAAAGAGATGAGATGGAAGAAGAAGGAAGGGAAGATGACAAGAGGGAAGGTGATGGGAATGAATGAAGGCGATGTGAGCGAAGGAGACAGGAGTGAAGGGAACGAAGGCATCAGGAGTGAAGGTGACAGGAGCGCAAGATAGCCAGGAAATGGGGGAGAAAGATGACATGTTGATGGGCGAGAGGGAGATGGGCAACATGCTAAGTGACATGACAGCAGGACAGAATGCAATGGAAGGGATCTGACGTAAGAGCTACTCTGAGGTCGTGATAGAGATGGTGAGGAGGAGAGCAAGGGTGTTTATGGGTGACTCGGGCAAGGGGGATGACGTGGTGGTTTGTTTTCCAGGGACAAAAGTAGAGGTTATCACAGATAGGGTGGAGAAAATCAAGGGTCCTGGCAGGGGAGGATCTATTCCAGTACACGTTGGAACTAACAATGCAGCGAAGGAGGGTACAACTGCCATAATTAAGAAATACAGGCAGTTAGTCAGAATATTTAACCAGACACGGGTTGAGCAGACAATTCTGTCAGGGATTTGACCAGTAATGGGAAGCAGGGGTCATGGTTATTGAATTTGGCAGAGGATGCCGTGTTCATGAGGGATGGGCTTCATCTAAGTGGAAAGGGTGCAGCAGTGTTTGCGGATTAACTCTCAGCAGCAATCAACAGTGGCATGGGTAGCACCCAAAATATTTTTGGTAGCAAACATTGTTTAAACTAGAAGCGCAGGGGGGTTACTTAGAGGTGCATCAAACAGGACAAGAGGCCACTGATACACACAAACCAGTAACAGGCAGATGTTATTTAAATGTCCGGAAAACATTTCTGAAGCTGGTAATAAATGCATGTGCTTAAATGCAAGGTGCATATTAAATAAGAAAAACGAATTAAACATTATTGTAGAAGATATCAAGCCTCACATAATTGGTATAACCGAATCATGGGCCTACAAAGACATAGCGGATGCTGAATTAGGACTGACAGGACAAATAATGTTTAGGAGAGATTAAACAGGAAGAAGGGGAGGGGGAGTTATTTCATATATTAAAGAATTTATTCAGGCTTACGAAATACAATTAGAAAGAGAAGCAGATTCCAATGAAGCTGTTTGGTGCAAACAATTTACAGAAAATTCAACATTAACTATTGGATTAGTTTACCTAAGGCCAAACATAGACAAAGAGGATAATACAAAAATACAAAACACTATTAAAAAGTGAGTAATGGGGAATATAATAATAATGGGAGATTTTAACCATGGACACTTACATTGGAAATCTCTAGTACAGTACAGGGAGTGAGGACAACAGTTTCTATTTTTAATACAGGATAACTTCCTTATTCAGCACGTGCTAGAACCAACCAGGGGAGACAATGTATTAGATATAGTTTTGCCATCGCAAAAAGAATTAGTGAACAATGTAAAAACACATGAGCCATTGGGTAACAGTGACCACAATCAAATACATTTTGACATCAATGTAAAATCAGAAAGTAAAAATAAAAAACATATCAGAGAAATTTCCACAAAGGTAACTATAAAGATATGAGAAAATACTTAGGAAAGCTAGATTGGAATAACATGCTGAGGAATAAGACACCAATTGAATGTTGGAACATTATAAAATATGAAATTGAGAGTATTGTTGAACAATTTGTTCCCTTGAAAAACAAGGAAAACGATATAGAAAGAAACACTTGTCAAAAGAAGCTACTAGAAAAGTAGCATGCAAACAATCTATGTGGAGATATATATATATATATATATATATATATATAATATCAATGACTTTTTGTTTAGAAAGGAAGAAAATTATGGTGATAAACAACATTTACAAAACTAGACAAATTAGTTAAATGGTCTGAAAAATGGCAGATGTTATTAAATTTTGGGAAATGTAAATGCCTACACACAGGACACGGGAACTTGGATGGAAATGATGCAATTAGAGATACTGTTCCAGGTACTACCATAAAAAAAGGATTTTAGGAGTAACCATAAGCGCTGATATGAAGGTTTGAAAGCAGTGTGGTATTGCAGCTTCAAAGGGTAATCAAATTCTTGGGTTGATTAGGAGAAACATAACATGCAAGGAAAAAAGAGCTAATTATGCCTCTGTATAAAGGAATAGCTAGGCCTCATTTAGAATACTGTATTATAAGCTTGGAGACAATGTCGTAAGAAGGATATAAATACGCTTGAACGAATACAGAGGAGAGCAACTAAAATGATTCCAGAACTGAGAGACCTTAGTTATGAAGTACGCCTACAAATGTGGTTTAACAACCCTAGATACAAGGAGGTTAAGGAGGTTAAGAGTAGATCAAATTGAAGATTTTAAGATATTGAATGTGACACACATTTGTTAGAAACTTAACATTCTCACAAATTTTGTTTTATCTATGAAATAAACCAGGCAAACAAAAAACAAGGTTTGGCACTGGAAAACGGTGAAATAAAAATCTGGTTTCGCAACTTTTTTGACTAGAAAATAGCACTAAACTGGATAATTAGAAGTCTTTATAAGAGTGCGTGTTAGTAGGTTTATGTTCACAAGTGATCCTGAGCATTTTACATCAGATATCCCAGGGACGAACTTGCCCCGTGGCACATAGGCGGACGTGCCCCAACACAGAGTCATATTTGGTGGGCGGCAACTAAATATCACTGACAATGGATAGAGCAACAACGCAGGATCCAAACAATAGCTCTTATATAACGGCTTTACTCAGCACTCTGAATGTCTAACCAAATGCCAACTCGTGGACGCCAGTATCCCGCTGCATATGGTTTGATGATCATGTGACTTAGTCGTGTGACCGAAATAAATTTTGCAAAGGCACGGAATAAAAGCCGGTTGGCGGACTTGCCCCGGGGACGGACTAGCCCCGGTCTCCCCTTCGTGTTCGTTTACCGTAATATTTGCCACGGACACAGGGGGGGGGTCTAATACCCCCCTCGATGGCCTAGGGGGTATTGGGACCCCTAAGACCTCCTGGACCCGCTGCTGAGGTTACCTGATTTCTTAAAACGTTGCATGCGGTTATCGGTCGCGCTGTCAACCCTCAGTTAACTGGAGAATTGACCAGAATATCCCGATTTTAGAACACATTATGAGTAAACCACTGTCATGGTATTCTTTAGTTGCACACGGTTAGTATTTATCATCTTGTTTAGGTGCATAGCCACAGAACCATGACTTTTGTTTTGCTATTATTTTGTCAATAAAAATTCATAATTAAAAAAAATTAATTGCGCATAACAATGATAACATACGTTTACATAACGATTCTCCATCAACAAGGTTATTCAACATTGACACACAACACGATTAATAATTTCGTCTGACATCTCACACCTTGACCGATTGGTAGCCGCCTAAATGCTATGGTGAATTGTCACTGCAGGTAATTGGCGCGAAGGACGCATTCGGCGTAGAGCGAGCGTACGGCGCCATCTTCTTCTCATCCGGGGGATTTGAGACGAATGAAGACTACCACACGTTCGCCTTCAACCAGGCCATCGCTAACATGAGTCTCAACTCTGCCATCGAGTATTCAAACGTCGTCAGAAGAATGCATCAACGTTACGTGGAGAAGGTAACTTTGTCAGCGACGGCGTGGCACTCATGTATAGTTCTTGCTCGTTTGAATGTTGAAATCAGAAGTGCATAAAGGTCGCTTTTCACGAGCCATTTTGTCAAAATTTCTCGGCCGACACGGTGTCGCGCGATATCTCGTCGCAAGAATTGGTCGTGTAAGCACCTTCACCAGACCCATTAACGAGTAGCAGTTGCCATTCAATGACCGATAGCAGGTGAACCTATCGTGACCTTTAATCAACGCTCAAATCGGGACTGTACAATTGGCACTCGTCTAAACTTACTCGACTTTTATGCGACGCGGTGTCGCCCGACAGATCAAGGCAAAAAACACACATGAAAACCGGGCATACGCATCGTGTAAGTTATTAACCGAAAATATGTGGTAACGTCTTTCTTGTAGCATGACACATGTGCGTCAAATATTGGTAATTATAATCGCTTTGTGATAAGCCACGTGCCTTACCTGTTCTTTGTTGGGTAGAAATGGAGGATGGTTAGATTTAGAAACTAATAAAAAGGATCTTCTGAAAATAGGGTACACATAGAGCTATTCATTTGACCGAATGACCATATTGAGATTAACAAAAAACCGCATGGGAAATAAATATTAATATTATAATAAACTTCATTAAGCTATGTGTGGCTTAGCGGTTGGAACGCCGGACTATCAATCAAATTTTGGCAATTTCGGTGGATATGTGAACAAATAGTCTTCGCATAATAGCATGACCGAATGCTTCCCAGATAAGTCGAAATGGCGATGGAATGAACAGGTCTGCCAGGGGGTGAAATATAAAGCGCTTTGAACAGTCCACAAGACTGGATACCGCGCTATATACGAACGTACCTTGGCCTGTTTACCTTTATGTGTCCGGTAGGTGGGCGCCATTACCGGCACACTACGCGACATGCGTCATGAGATCCGCGACTATGCCGCGACATCCAAGCATCGCCGTCAGCCATCAAGAGACAAAGCCCTCGCCTGGTTCGGGAACATGACCATCTACGTGAACGCGCTGTTCGACATCCAGATCAACATGAAGGAGATCATAAGCGAGTCCATGTACGACATGTACACATCTTACCTGCTCGCCATCGTTGGTTTCGGAGCCTTCCTGTTCGTTGCCCTCCCCGTATGCACGCTCTTCGTCAAGAGCATCTACGCCGTCTCCCGGCAGATATCCAAGTTCCACCTTCTACTCAAGGACTGGTGAGTGAATGCATCGCCGCTGTCGTTTGAAGTGAAAAGTTAACAGAACTGACCAAGATGGCCATCCACAGCAAATAGCTCAAGTTGTAAATGGAAAAGGAAGTCATTGGCTTTATTTCTCGTGTATGTAGTCTCGTGTATGTAGTCTCGTGTATGTAGTCTCGTGTACCGTGTCATCCGGTGCAGATCGCTTGCCAAAACAGATTCTTGTGCATGTATGCTCTATAGGGTCTCAGTAAACAGAAAAACGTTGTACGCTCTTCGAATTTCCTCTGCAGCTTACTGCTCTGGAAGAGGGAGGCTGATCGTCTTCGGAGGTTGGTAGACAGCCACAAGCCGTCTAATATCGCCGACTACTTCAAGAAAACCAACAGGATGTCGGCTGCGCTGCCACCTATTACAATAATGGCCATTGACGTCGTCGGCCTCCCCAGTATCACTGGTACCATCGTCGGCAAGGTAGGCACATCAGCGTAGGAACACATGCACATTTCTCAGAATTCGCTAAATTTAAGAACTGCACACAATATACACTTACGGACTTCAACTGATGTAAGACATTCCCGTCCATATTTAAATATGACTACGCGCAGGAATTGTATTCCTACAGCAAGAAACTATTACATTATTTATTGGTCGACACCTGAAATATGTTGCACTATGACTCCATTATACATATCGCTCTAAAAATGCTCCATACAAATGACAAGAATAAACCGATCTTAAAGAAAAGCATATCCATTGTAAGCAGTCAACATGACCTAGTTTAGGACAATAAACATCATTGTTTGGACACGATTCATTCGGAAATATAGAGATATTGACGTTGTATTTTTATGAATGCGATATGCTTATACGCTATGTTGATATACTAAGAACACGTACAGACAACGAAATATATCCCGATCATGTATGTAACCGAGTGCTCATGAAAAATAACGGCGTATGTTCTTTATAAACGCCTAAATACGCCATATATGGTATTTATTGTCAGACTTATGTCGTTGTAGCAGTTAACTGATATTGTATAACCATTGCGTCTTTGCAGCAAGTGACCAGTGCAATGCAGGAGATCGACCGCCTGGTGATGCGTCTCGCCCAAGAACACGACGTCTTCAGACCTGACCGTGGCTTCGGTTCATTCAATGTCATCGCGGGTCAGTGCAAATAACAGTTATTTTTTAATTCACCCACTATTACCGTATCTACGAACAACATAATTACCCTTTGTTGTTATTACATACAACTGTTCGCAACGCTATACGAACAATTACGTAAACTTTTTTAGAACGCCACGCGTCTTTTCTACGATTGTCCCAACTTACGTAATACAAGGGTAAGGCGACAATAAACGCTACGATAACTGGCAGTATTTCATCGCAGTTTTGAGAGTTTGATTCCAAGAAGCTATCGAGATATTGACTGGCAGCACCAAGTACCAAGACATAATTGGATATTTCTGTGATAGTGTTGTGTATCCTGAAAATGTGTAAATGTTGTCATCATGAGAGTCACTTACGAACTTCTAAGTTATCCCGTCCGAGGATGGGTATTTTTGTTAGTTATAATATTAACAATATAATAATAATGTTTTGATATACCTACAATATATACACCATGACCACATTCTCGACAATGCGTTTTGCGTTTCATTCAGGGACTAGCGCCATGCAGCGAGAATGTCACGCTTCGACTGCCTGCCGCTTCGCCCTAGATTTCATCAGTGAATGCGGAAAACTGCCGGTAGTAGCTGACCTCAAAATCAAGTTTCGCATCGCCTTGCATTCAGGTGAACCGACCCTTAGTTCAGATGCTGCATGTTTGTGTCGGATTAATGGGTAACTAGCAGCTATGTTGTTTGGCTGTCTCGTGAGGTGTTTCACAAGCTCTCTGCTCGGGTGATTGGCCGACTAGACAGTTGTTTGTGCAACTGTCTGATAACTTGCATGACAGGTAGTCTATGTACGTAGGTAGAAGGAAGTATGTTTATTGGTGGACGGAGAGGCGTGCACTAGGATAAACAGTTACAATGACAATGATGGAAACAAAGGAGCGCCTGAAGAGGAAGAGTGAAGCAAGAGTTAATAACAGTTTAGAATCCGCGCCCATCTCATTTTCGTCATTGATAATAATAATAAGATATTTATTTCCGACAATAAGCCCTGCAAAATAAATATATAACTAAAAACAGTATATATAAAAAATAGAACGAAATCCACTGAATCAGCAATTTTTTTGAAACCGGATAGCAATACAACGTAGGTATATTGGGATGCTATGAAGCATTTCTTGCACTTGAAACGATAGAACAAGTGATTATTTAATATATCTCACTAATTACCAACGCTCACCCATACGTGATCCACAAAATAGGTGTGAGTAGAATCTGATTGTTTTTACTCATTTTATAGTCGTATACATAACGTGCATATTTATATAGTGATTTAACAAGATTTAACAATATTACCTTTCAAGGCAAAGGCCCAGATGTCAAATGAACAAGGAAGTCATTGGCTTGACGAGAGTCCAAAATTTGTCTTCTATGTGTAATTTCTTCCAAAAAAAGCGCATTCGTTAATATATTTGTATTCGCGCTGACAGCTGGCGGACAACTCGCTGCGATCCGAGGTGGACCATAGTTGTCGACGCCCGTGCCACTGCCTGTGTTCTACGGATTGATGGCATCATCATAGCTTCTACTACTGGGAATAATGTTAGCACGACATTCTCTTTGGAAGAGATTTTAGCACCAGGATAACCCAGGGCTGCCATCTTCCCTGGTCCGGATCGCAGTCGAAACAAGTTTTCTCGAAGCGAGCAAAGCCGGCTGTGCTTCATCGGCTTGATGTTTTTGCTTGAAAGCAAAAGCTTTAGCTTGAAACTTTTTAAAACAAAGTTGGCTCCGTAGGGAACTTAAACCAACTACATGTTACTCTACTGTTACTACTGTTTGCATTATAATCGAATGCCGCACAACAAACCATTCTGGCGCTCGCTTCTAAGCAACGGCTGTCGATGTTAGCGACACGGCGAAGAATAGAAAGTTCCAGTCTCGTAGCACTTCCTTGTAATCAGTGACGTCACATCGTAGCTTGCCGATAATCGCGGGGAAAATATGCATAATCGAGGCAAACCGGCAGAATACAGTATTATTTGAAATTATTAATTAATTGAATTCTAATGGTTTTTTGGTGTTGCTGAAATGGAAGTATACTCCAAGATGTAATATATTATGATTTCAAGCAATCGTTGTTTTTATTCCCTTTAAGCATGACCTCTCTTTTAGGAATCCATGTTAAGATGAATTTAATAATGTATGCCTATCAAGGAAGTCCACCATATGGTCTTTAATTAATCGTTTTAATAATTAAAAAATCACTGATGTTAAACTTACTGGTCTGTAATTCTCTAACTTATTTCTCGAACCCTTTTTAAATAATGGAATGATGTTTGCCTCTTTCCGCTCAAAAGGAACCACTTCCTCTTTCAATGAGAAGTTGAATACTCATGCAAGCGGTATACTAATAATTAGTTCTGCTTTTTCCATTAGTAATTTTGGCGGAATTCCATCCACTCCAGGTGATTTATCCGTCATTGCGGTGACTTCTTTTGCTACCATTTCTGGAGTTACAATTAACTGCCGTACATGGTCCGATTTAGCCTCCTAAAATTTAACATCTGATAATGATAATAAACTAATATCCTATGTGTTAAACCCTGAACTGAAGTATCCATTTAGGTCTTCCGCCATTAAAAACCTTGTGATATTATATTTCCAGCACTGTCTTCTAGTGGTCCAACTTTGTCTCATATGTTTTGTTTACTCCTGACATATGCATACAAACTCTCGCTGTCATTTTTCATGTTACTTGCTAATTTTTAATAAAACAAACCTGTGTACATGTGCGTGTATTTGTGGTCGTAGCCGGTGCTGTTGGCTTCAATATCGACGACCAGAATCAAGATATCCCCGTCTATGACTTCTTGTCTGACGCGATCCCGATTGTGCAGCGGATCCTCAGCTTCAGCCGTCGTACGTGTTATGTTTCATTCAACAGTCCACTTATCCAAGAGTTGTCTGTGTTACGTTGTCAACAAGCCATGACAAAAAAATCAGCTCCGTAGTCACTGACGTCCTCAATGGCTCCATTTGTACGACTGAAGCCGGTATTCATAAATAGGTTATATTACGCTGAGTATAATACTGCTTACCTTATTTTACACAATTGCGAATACTGGTACTGTACGAGACAACTTTCTAAAATGTGCATGCGTATTCGTTTCTTTATATATTAACCTTCAGTGTGATATATAAACCTATTACTTGATTTCATACATGGAGACACATTCCTTTACGGTAGACATTTTATTTTATATTTTAATAATAACATAATTTATGTATTAAGATCTGCTAAAGAATTATTATAATTGTTGTTGTTATTATTATTGTGATTATTAAGCGACACGACATTATAATATTAAAAATTCGTTTTACAGCTGGCACCATAATTCTGACGGAGGAGACACAAGACATGATCGTCTTGGATAAGACGTTTGACAGTCCCATGATTCCGACAAACATCCGTGCTCAGGTGCGTAATTGTTTCTATAGAAATGTCTGGGAAATAGGTTTATAGATAAGTGTGTGCGTGCGTGCGTGCGTACGTGCGTGTGTGTGTGGCATCAACTGGTAGTACAAATACTCGTCTAGCTGACGTCGGAAAGCTGTGATATGTAAAATCTGGTAAATGCACGTGGCCACTTCACACGGTAACTGTGGCTTGTTGGATTCACAAGTCGTGGCTACTGCCCGAAGCCGCGCAATATTGACCAATTATCAGCCTTAGATATTTTGGTGGCATGATATCCGGCTTAGGACGTGTACCATTTTTCATAATACCTTTGACAATTGTATCATATCATCATGCATTTCGTTACAGGCAACGGGACTAAACCGTTATTCCGATAGTTCAATAGGTAGAATACTGGTTATTTTGTTCGATTTAATGTTGAAAAAATATATATCTCACATATATCTACGCGCATAGTTCACATTTGTTTCGACAAGCGACAGGGTATATTGGATAGATGGTCCTACCAAATGTGACTGTGCATATGATTCCCAAACTATGGGACATCTCATAGAATGCACTCTCCTACCAGAGCCTGGCAGACCAAACGAATTGGAAGTTTACAACTTCTGCGTCAATGTTTGTAATGGCGAGGAAACGTGTAGGGAAACGAGAGAAGAAGAAGCTGGTATATGTTGTTGTAAACCATCAGATTGTCGTACTTTCAGGGACATTTTGAGCAGAACAGTCTTCTTCTTGCGCCGGATGCCCCGTTATCAGAACTAACATGTGATGCTGCGGGTTGCAGGAACCGTACGGCGAAACGTTCTGGCTGCGAGAGAACAACGCGTCCATGCAACCGTCTCCCATCGGATCCACAACATCCTTCCACGGCAACGTAGCGGCAGGCGTTCAGTCCGAGTTGTATCCCGGGAACTCCTGTGTCCACGATAGCGACCACGAGACACCATCACGTGTGAGTATTGCCGGTGTCGCACGCAATCAGACTTGGGTCAATTACATTATATCAATTCTAATTACACACCAATTACAAATGCCATTTCCAATTACACATAAAACATGCCAATTCCAATAAAAAATACCAGTTGCAATTACCACTTCTTTATAGAAATAAAAGTATGTGAGAGCAACAGAGCAACCATACGTATTCTCAACGCCGACGAATAAATCTGTTTAGAGCAGCTTTATTTAATGTCTGCATAGTATGGTACATAATGGCAAACAAATATGATATACATAACATATTACATTGTATTGATTATCTGTAATGAATAATTTGTGGCATGATAGAATTGAAAAGTAATTGAAAATACCAAAAATTATATTTTCACCAACTCCAATACCAATTACTTTTTAAAACAAAACACCAATTCCAATTACAATTCAGGGATGAATTGGAATTCCAATTACAATGTAATAAGGGTATAGATGTATGAATGAATAGATGAAATGACTACACAGATGATGTAGTCCCGTGGAAGCGTGTATAGAAAATGAATTTGTCGACAACATGTGTCTAAATTGAACATGAAATAAATTGTAATGGAATAAACACGACTAACTGGAGCTAAATGGACAAAACAGTCCTAGACGCGAACAAGTTGATTCTGTACAATTACTACGCAGCGTTTCAAAAGACAAACTCCCCTTGCATTTTTAATTGAAACATATACGACAATCCACTCTACACTACGACAGTAAATATTACTGAACCATTATCGCAAAATAGATTTACAGCAAAAGTGGGGGAATACGCAGCAATTTAAACTTCTCTGGCACTACATTTGTAATGGCCACAGCAGCTGGTCGTTGTTAAATATTCGATCTGCTAATCTGCGTCTGCTGGTAGTTCGGCGCTACAAACTGGAGGGCTACGACAGACGGGCTTTCTCGGTGTATGGAACGTTTTGCCGGCATATATAAGACACGCAGATTCACTGTCTAAATTTAAGAACCTATTTTGGTGTGTATACTTCCACTGAGGAATAACTGTGAAATATGATACTTTTTATTATATTTATTTATTTAATTACCATAATTATTTATTTATTTACTATAATTATTTATTTATTTATTATATTTATTCATTTATTAATCTGAATAGAATAACTATGTTATTATATTATTTACTATTTTATGATTGCATGTATGTTTTGTACGCGCCTGCGAAGGGTTGGTCCCATATATATGGCGCTTTATAAATTTAAGTAATAATAATAATAAATGTGTCTGCAGGTTGTCGCAATTTGTATCAACGCCCCGAGCGATGATGGTGACATTGTCACGACTGGCAGAGAGACTACCAGCGGCACCTTTCCTGGAGGTACTGACGGCGTAGGCCCGGCTGCTCGTGTTCTTGCCGTCAACGTGAAGTTAGGCGAGACTGCAGGCGAGGGTACAGGCATGGCTGTCGATGTTGACCCGACCACTGGCCGCGAGACCAATCAGAACGAGACGGCCAGAAAGGACCGCAGCTCAGCAGGAGACGGCGATGCCAGAAAGGTGGATATTGAGGCTCCGGATCCCGAAATGGACCGATCTCCCGGCCGACATGGAATCCGCCGCCCGATTGCTGCCGAGAGCCAGAGCGGACATAGTCCTCCCAGTAGGTCACGAAGCGAACGTGGAAGTCGTCAATCGAACGCTGATCAGAACCAATGTGGCACCAGATCTTCAGGTGCAACCCCGAGCCGATGTGCAACCCCGGGCGGAGGTGGAAGTCGGCCTCCGAGTGCAACCACGGGCGGGTATGGAAGAAGGCCCCAAAGGTCAGCCCTTAGTGGAGGTGGGAGCAGGCCTCCGAGTGCAACCACGGGCGGGTATGGAAGCAGGCCCCAAAGCTCAGCCCTGAGTGGAGGTGGAAGAAGGCCTCCGAGTGAAGCTCCGATCGAAGATGGAAATAGGTCTCCGAGTATTGCTCGCAGTGCACGTGGAAGCAGGCGTCCTAGTCAAGTCCCGATTTGATGTGGAAGCAGGCCTCAGAGTGCATCCTAGAGCAAATATGAAAGCAGGCCTCAGAGTGCATCCTAGAGCAAATGTGAAAGCAGGCCTCCCATTGCAGCTGCGAACGGATGTGGAATCAGACCACCGAGTCTTTCCCCAACCGGATTTGTAAGCAGGCCTCTCAATAGAGCCCCTGAGTAGTATTTGAAACGTGTTTGTCGATAACCAATTGGCAACTGACTAGGTATGAACAGCAGTGAATTAGCATAACAACAGTCCCTTCTAATTTCTAATTTTGAAACTTCCCGTCATCTTAATGTACTGCGTTTGTTTTATGTAATGTGAAAATGTATTAAGAAGTATGTTAAATCAATGTTATCAACGGTTTGATAAGAACACTAAACTATGACATTTGTATTGTGTTTGCTACCATTGATGGTGCGTCATCGAAGATGCTTCATAATGTTTAACAAACTTGTCTTATATATGTATTATATGTATTATATTATATTGTATTATTTGTATTATCAGCTCCACAAATGTTAGGGTTTACATGATTTTATTTATTTACTGAACCAAACAAATATGTTATCAGATTAAAACATTCATAGGTGCACCACAATGTGCTAAACTTATACATACATATATCTCGCATCAGTGTTACGCGGGTCGATATTCATTAGCTGTGGTAATAGTTACACGTTTATTTCATCTAAACATTCTCGCCTCGTCAGCTGAAGACCCATCCATTTAATATTTTTTCTACACACCTACTTAGCGTCCCCAACCAGGTGTTGACGACTTGATTATAGTTTATTGAATTTGCCTAGCCCTACATGTTGACGTGTCTCTGAGCTGGACATAGGGCCTTTATCAATACTATGTATTGTATTGTATTGTATTGTATTGGATTGGATTGGATTTATTTGTGTAATCTCCGGTGGCGGTCAAATCGACGTACGTAGCAAATGAAAAAGAAACGTGTCAAATTCACGTAAGACGCAGGTCACCTATCAACTATTTAGCGGATTGTCGTAAGCGTATGGTGTACGTTGAACTCTGATGATTCGAAAGTTAATCGCGTTTAACGGGTTTTCTTATTAGTGCTATGCTGTACAAAACAAAGTCACAGATATGCCAACTCTCCTGCTTTGGGAAGGATATTTCCTTGTTTTTTGCCAGTTGTTACATATCCTTCTTTTTGAAACTATTCTATATTTGCTATAACAAGTGGCTATGGTAATACATAGAATGGCCTCTTTGCGACCTTCATTAAAATATGGTAATGTGGGACGGAAGATGCCGCATCCTACGCCGTGTTTATTTCATCTCCAGTAGGATAATCTATTTCACACTAGTTACTTAACGTGGTTCCCTTCTGTCACACAGCGCGTAAGTTGTAATTTGAAATGTCGGATGCAATTAAAATTATTTTGCAAAGCGCATCGGTTTGTTTGCCAAAACGAAATGTTATCGTGTAAATGTCGTGTAGTGTGTAGCGATATCGGTGTCTCAAGACTGAGAGGACAGAACTGTGTGTGTTTTGTTAGCACATATTTGAAAACAGTGATGCTGATGATGTTAATATAGAAAACACCGTGTTGAGGTATGTAATTGTTGACATGTGAGTACTGTATAATCTTGCAGGCATTAACACACTATTATGTAATTATGTGCAAGGCCCACCATTGCGAGGGGATCCGGGTTTCCTGGTCTCACTGAAGACAATCATTAATGCAAGATTCCGATGCAATCTGAGGACATATTTGTTATGGCCTACCTTCACAATTAACCATTATATGTATAATTGAAAAATACGTTAATGCTGTGTGGTTTGTAAATAAATATATATATATATATATATATATATATATATATATATATATATATATATATATATAATATTGGCTTGTGTGGCCTGGTCGCTTCCTGTGTACTTGTAAATGTCGTTAGAAAAAACATTGAAATAAACCTGCCAACGGTAAATTATGTCGTTTTGGTATTCATTATGTTAATACAACAATCAACTGTTACAGTAACAATGTTACCTTCCTATGAAGAATTTATATTATATATTTTAATTTTAGTTGTATCTTACTCACTAATTACAAATAAATAGCATTATATTATGAGTTATTCAAGTTCAAAAAGGAATTATCTTAACACATCGTAGTATTAGTACAAGGACGGAGCTCAATTTCGGCAGTCTTATGAGTATTGGCCAAGTGTCCTAAGAGCACCGGTCAAGCGTCTTAAGACACCGATCAAGAGTCTTATGGCACCAGTCAAGCGTCTTGAGAGCAGTCAAGCGTCTGAAGAACACCGGTCTATTTAAAGAAATTTCGGCACCGTCTTCGGCAAAGGTTAACGTGGTCAAATTAATTGGGTCAAAGGGCAAATTAATAAGTCAAAGGTCAAGATAAGTATGTCAACTGTCAAATTAATGAGCTCAGTGGTCGGTTTAGCTAGGTCAAATGTCAACTTAATTAGGTCAACGGCCAACTTTTTACATCACTCCAGCGTATTAGTACCACGCCGCGCAGAATGTTGGGGGAGATCGAATTAAGTACCTGTAATTCCACCTATTAATGCATCAACCTTTGTCGAATACTACCGACTGATTTTGTTCTAACGTTTCAAGCAAATGAGATACTTGTACCTGTCATAGTACTAAAGTAATAGTAGTTGTTAGAGCTGTTTGTTTTGGGATGGGTGGTGCCAGTTGATGACAAGGTGACGAAGACAATCCGAGTCCGACATCTAAGACACTTGTGGTGACATCTCCACGGTTGATGACAATGTGACGGAGACAATTAAGTCCGCCGTGGAAGACAGTTGTGCTTCCGTCTCCACGGTTGATGACAAAGTTTTCACGTTTTTATAGATTGGGACTACTTTGGCAATTTTAAGTTTGTCTGTTTGAAGACACCTGTACTTAATATTTGGTTTGTAATTAGTGTTAATGGTTTTATTAGAGCAGGTTTAACTAATTTTAATAATCGTAAAGAAATACCGTCAAAACCACAACTTGTTTTCGGTGAATTATATCTATTATTTTGGAGATTGTTTCATAATCAATTTGCTCAAAGGTAATACCTGACATTTTTGTTTATGGGATTGTGTATTTGTGTGGGTAGATTTGAACCGATATTGGTAAAACAATTATTAAATGTGTTTGCGATGGCTGTTTTATCTGTTATGATTTCTTCATTCCATATAAATGATTTAGGGAAAGTTTTATTTGTTTGTGTTCTAGAAAGAATATTATTCATAGTGTCCCACTTTTTTTAATTTTAGTTTTGAATTTGTTAAAACAAAATTGATGGTGGATTTGTTTTGCAGTCCGTATGTTTTTTTAAGGATGGCATTATAAGTTGCTAAGTTAGTTCGAACTGCAAAATATTCAGGTGAGTCAGGCTGCGTCATTTTGAGTTTGTTATATAACTTGTCTGTGCAACGAATGGATTTTAGCAAACCTAGCGTAATCCGTGTTGACTTCTTGTGCTTATAATTTTTTTAACTTGACTATTTTATAAGGCATGCATGTGCTTTTAATGAGTTTGACTACTTCATGTAGTATAGCGTAAGACGACAGATTAAGTTTGTTATAGATATCTGATGATAAGATGTCATGTGTAAAGTTCGAAATTGCTTCTTGGTTTTGAATACTAATTTTAATATATTTAGGTGGTGGTTATTTGTACTGAACTGTGTTTAGAACAGTAAAATACGGCTGATGATCCGATAACTGTTTCGTTAGAATGCCCGATTCAGGTTTTATTGAGGAGTCAGTTAAGTTACAAAATAAGTTATCTATTAGAGTTACATTTTTGTTTGAGAACTTTGTTGGAAGTGTTATATAAGGGAATAATAGCTATGCGATATTAATATATCAAAGAATTCACCAACAACCTTTTTCATTTATTTTAAGAAGGTTTGTATTTTCCCCCGCAATGATGACATCGGAGTTTGTTCTGTCAACTGGTGAATTTACTTTACTTTATATTTTTTTATAGTTTTCATTTAGATATCTTGGAGGTCGGTAAACATTACAGTTTATAAAATCTTTAGAGAGTCCACCACCAGTTATTTTGACGTGGCATTGCAGTCGACTGTTTACAAGGGCGTATGTAGGGTAACCTGAGGCAAAACGGCCCCTGGAGGTAAGACGGCCCCCAGCACGTATGCAAAACATAAAACTCTGAACGTCCCAAAATCTGGTACAAAATTAAGCTAACATCTATCGGATACTCACCCCGAAAGCTCAGCAACACGAGACAGGCGTAATTAAATCAGTGTTTTTTTTTTTATATGCACTATTATACTCTCTGATCTAATAGTTTGGCAATAGTAAAATGGTACAACTCACTATAAAACGATATGAATCAGGAACTTAATTGGTGACATAATAATAGTATTAATTAGTTTACAGTTAAGACATAGTGCATGTGGGGCAAGACGGTCCCATGCATGTGGGGCAAGACGGTCCCCATGCATGTGGGGCAAGACGGTCCCCATGCATGTGGGGCAAGACGGTCCCCATGCATGTGGGGCAAGACGGTCCCCATGCATGTGGGGCAAGACGGTTCCTATATCTTATACCTTAAGCACATGCTCATAATGTATAAAATGTATTACACATGACCAATTATGTTTAATAATTTTAATATAATATGAAGTTGCATAATTTATCTTCTGCTAGCATGAAGGTTGTAATTATGATTGAATATTACTAAGACAATATTATATTATGCATTGATTGCAAGGTGTATATTATATGTTATCTGCAATTTAAATTTAACAACTATAATAGCTTAATATATTGCTATCATACATTTTATATTTAGGCAGTGGTTCGTTCATATAAGCGAAAACCACGGGGGGGGAGCTATTGACCGTCTTGCCCCATGCAGAGGGCCGTCTTGCCCCAGGGATGGGGCAAGACGTTTTTTTTTGGGTATTCTTGCTATTTTTAAAATGCAATTCATATAGATTACAAATTTGCTGAAAATAATTTTTCAATGGGTAATATGCATGCCTGTCTACAATATGAGCACATTAAAGACATGTTAACATAGCTTAACGGTGTAGAATTTGAAAAAAAGGTTTCCTTGGGGGGGCGCCCTGCCCCAGGTTACCCTACTGGAGTAACAGGGGGAGAAGTACCATCAACCGCGCCAATCTGGGCGGTTCCGACCAGGTCACCATCACCACTGCACGTAAGCACATACCCATACATGTAAAATTGCCTACATACATACGCACGCATGCACGCACGCACGCACACACACACGCACGCACGCACGCACGCACGCACGCATGCACGCACGCACTGTTCCAGCCAGAGAATATATACACACATGTATGTACATATATACATACATACATACATACATACATACATACATACATACATACATACATACATACATACATACATACATACATACATACATACATACATGTATTGTGACCTACCACCTTTATCGACTGTGTTACGGAGACGACTGCAATGCGCTACGGAGACGACAGCAATGTGCTACGGAGACGACAGCAATGTGCTACGGAGACGACAGCAATGTGCTACGGAGACGACTGCAATGTGCTAAGGAGACGACAGCAATGTGCTACGGAGACGACTGCAATGTGCTACGGAGACGACAGCAATGTGATACGGAGACGACTGCAATGCGCTACGGAGACGACAGCAATGTGCTACGGAGACGACAGCAATGTGCTACGGAGACGACTGCAATGTGCTACGGAGACGACAGCAATGTGCTACGGAGACGACAGCAATGTGATACGGAGGCGACAGCAATGCGCTATGGAGACGACTGCAATGTGCTACGGAGACGACTGCAATGTGCTACGGAGACGACTGCAATGTGCTACGGAGACGACTGCAATGTGCTACGGAGACGACAGCAATGTGATACGGAGACGACAGCAATGTGCTACGGAGACGACAGCAATGTGATACGGAGACGACTGCAATGTGCTACGGAGACGACAGCAATGTGCTACAGAGACGACAGCAATGTGCTACGGAGACGACTGCAATGCGCTACGGAGACGACAGCAATGCGCTACGGAGACGACTGCAATGTGCTACGGAGACGACAGCAATGTGCTACGGAGACGACTTCAAAGTGCTACGGAGACGACTGCAATGTGCTACGGAGACGACAGCAATGTGCTACGGAGACGACAGCAATGTGCTACGGAGACGACAGCAATGTGCTACGGAGACGACTGCAATGCGCTACGGAGACGACAGCAATGTGCTACGGAGACGACAGCAATGTGCTACGGAGACGACTGCAATGTGCTACGGAGACGACAGCAATGTGCTACGGAGACGACTGCAATGCGCTACGGAGACGACAGCAATGTGATACGGAGACGACTGCAATGCGCTACGGAGACGACAGCAATGTGCTACGGAGACGACAGCAATGTGCTACGGAGACGACTGCAATGTGCTACGGAGACGACAGCAATGTGCTACGGAGACGACAGCAATGTGATACGGAGGCGACAGCAATGCGCTATGGAGACGACTGCAATGTGCTACGGAGACGACTGCAATGTGCTACGGAGACGACTACAATGTGCTACGGAGACGACAGCAATGTGATACGGAGGCGACAGCAATGCGCTATGGAGACGACTGCAATGTGCTACGGAGACGACTGCAATGTGCTACGGAGACGACTGCAATGTGCTACGGAGACGACAGCAATGTGCTACGGAGACGACAGCAATGCGCTACGGAGACGACTGCAATGTGCTACGGAGACGACTGCAATGTGCTACGGAGACGACAGCAATGTGCTACCGAGACGACTGCAATGTGCTACGGAGACGATTGCAATGCGCTACGGAGACGACAGCAATGTGCTACGGAGACGACAGCAATGTGCTACGGAGACGACTGCAATGCGCTACGGAGACGACAGCAATGTGCTACGGAGACGACAGCAATGTGCTACGGAGACGATTGCAATGCGCTACGGAGACGACAGCAATGTGCTACGGAGACGACAGCTATGTGCTACTGAGACGACTTCAAAGTGCTACGGAGACGACTGCAATGTGCTACGGAGACGACAGCAATGTGCTACGGAGACGACAGCAATGTGCTACGGAGACGACTGCAATGTGCTACGGAGACGACAGCAATGCGCTATGGAGACGACTGCAATGTGCTACGGAGACGACTGCAATGTGCTACGGAGACGACTGCAATGTGCTACGGAGACGACAGCAATGTGCTACGGAGACGACAGCAATGTGCTACGGAGACGACTGCAATGTGCTACGGAGACGACAGCAATGTGATACGGAGGCGACAGCAATGTGCTACGGAGACGACAGC
>OY759270.1:24403760-24413760 GCA_963662155.1 Lamellibrachia columna | reverse complement strand
CAAGCAACAAAGGCATTTTAAGGCTGATGAATGGCCCTTAACGCTAACTGATGAATGGTCCCTTCATCATGGACTTCCTGGCTTAGTTAAACAAACACAAGGATTATAATCTGAACCGGTTAGTAGCACAACTGTTTGCTTAAGACTAACTATGGGTTTCTGACTGGGAAAAGATGCTGCCTTTAGTGAAGCCTTTGGTTAATTTTGTCATATCAATCAGAAAAAATGTATTTGAACATTTCAGATACTTTATGGAAGTATTTAAATAAAAATATATTTTAATTCTGTTAACCACAAATACTTGATAAAGCTGTATTTAAAATAAAATCATAGATAATTATCACAGTATCATATTTAAAGAAAAGTACTCAGATGTACTCATAAAATCTTAGTACATTGAGCATTAGTACGAGTAGGAGTACATAACGCATCATTTATATGAGTACGAATACGAGTACTTCAAAAATGTACTGGAGTAAACAAGTACACGAGTACCGAGTACATTGGCTCCAGGTGTGTTAAAAATGTTTATTTAGCTCATAATATGCGATACATCATAATTATTTAATCATCATTGGTCAGCCGGGGTCGGAGCATTGACGAGCCATTTCTATATAGGTTGATTGCTCATTAGGGATGGAAGGTCAGCCACTTCAGCACCAAGGTTTTCGCAGACCAGTTTATTGTATGTTTTTGTATTTGTTTCCCTCTTTTTTTTCCCTAAGAATGGGTGTCCACAATATGACTCTTGACAATGGCTCTTCTTTGTGGCAATAACAGTAAACAACTAGTTGGAGGCGTCTCATTAGAATCTGGGCTATGCATGCAGTCCAGTATTTAGTATTTATATGAAGACGGTAGGTTTTGGGAAAGAATGGAGTAAGTTGGGCATCTTCTAAGAAGGCAAACGAATCAGAAATGACTATATATATATATATATATATATATATATATATATATATATATATATATATATATATATATATATATATATATAAGGCATGTTTAAAGTTCACGCAGCGTGTTATAAGACCAGGATAGAAACTACCACGGTTGATACGATGCTGAACAAATGAGGTGTGCCGAAATAATGAGGGGTGCAGAAATAATGAGGGGTGCAGAAATAATGAGGGGTGCAGAAACAATCAGATTGTCTTTTGTTACTTTCTCACTTTAAACTCATTTCGGTTTCAATGATCAGTTATTAACAGTGAGCTGCGGATGTGATGACATGTGTCTGATTACTTCACAGCTAATGTACATGGACGAGATTCCCTCGGACAGTTCTCTCATCTCGCCAGCCCCGATCGCCCTGAAAGCGGGACACAGTGGAGACTGCCTGCCCGAACAACAGCAGCAGTCACACCTGGACATCGTCAACCCGAAAAAGCGTCTCGAAAACGCTGCGTTGGATTTTACCGACGACGCTAAGGAGGCAAGCGCTGGAGCAATATTGTTGTTATCGTTGTTGTTGTTGTTGGTGTTGATGTTTTTGTTGTTTATGTTTATGTTGATGATCATCATGATAATAATGATGAACATGGTGACGACGATGCTGACGACGACGATGATCGATGACGATTGTTCAAACTAGAAGTGCAGGGGGTTACCTAGAGGTGTCTCAAGCAGAACAAGAGGCCACTAGTACAGACAAACCAATATCAAATCGTCCGAAAAACATCTCTGAAACAGGTTATAGATGCGTATGTTTAAATGCAAGGAGTAAATAAGAAAAACGAATTAAACGTTATGGTAGAAGATATTGACCCTCACATAATTGGCATAACTGAATCATGGGCCAACATAGACATAACAGATGCTGAATTAGGACTGACAGGATACGTAATGTTTAGGAAAGATCGAAAACGAAGAAGGGGAGGGGGAGTTATTTTATATATTAAAGAATCTATTCAGGCTTATGAAATAAAACTAGAAAGGGAAGCAGATTGCGATAAAGCTGTTTGGTGCAAAATTGTTTCAGGAAATTCAAAATTAACTATTCGATTAGTTTACTGAAGTCCAAACATAAACGAAGAGGACAACACAAAAATAAAAACGCTATAAAGGAAGTTAGTAAAGTGGAATATATCATAATGGGAGATTTTAACCATGGACACATACAATGGAATCCTCTAGAGAGCACAGGGAATGAGGACCAACAATTTCTATTTTTAATCCAGGATAGCGTTCTTACTCAGCACGTGCTAGAACCAACCAGGGTAGAAAATGTATTAGATATAGTTTTGTCATCACAAAAAGAATTAGTGGACAATGTAAAAATATTTGAACCATTGGGTAACAGTGACAATAATCAAATACATTTTGACATCAATGTAAAATCAGAAAGTAAAAATAAGGAAACGTACAAGAGAAACTTCCACAAAGGTAACTACAAAGATATGAGAAAATACTCAGCAAAGCTAGATTGGAATAAGACCGCAATTGAATGTTGGAATATTCTAAAATATGAAATTGAGAGTATCATCTATAAATTTTTTCCCTTCCAAAAACAAGGAAAACGGTGTAGAAAGAAACACTAGTCAAAACTATGTGGAGGGTTTATAGGCGTAACAGAAATGAAGAAGACTATGCAAATTACAAAGAGGCACTTAATGCAGCTACAACTGAAATCAGACAATCTAAAAGAAGCTATGAGCAAAAACTAGCATGTAACATAAAAAATGACACAAGCGTTTTTATGCATATGTCAGGAGTAAACAAAACAAAAGACAAGGTTGGGTCTCTAGAAGATAGTGCTGGAAATATAATATCACAGGGGTTTTTAATGGCGGAAGACCTAAATGGTTACTTCAGTTCAGTGTTTACCAAAGAAGATATTAGTTCATTACCCGTTGCTGATGCTAAATTTCAGGGGGCTAAATCTGATTATTTAGGACCGTTAGTTGTAACTCCAGAAATGGTAGCTAAGAAAATAAAGGCAATGAAGGATAATAAATCACCGGGAGTGGATGGGATTCCTCCAAAATTACTAATGGAAACAGTAGAACAAATCAGTATACCACTTGCAAGAGTATTCAACTTGTCATTAAAAGAGGGAGTTGTTCCGTTTGAATGGAAAGAAGCAAACGCCATACCATTATTTAAAAAGGGTTCGAGAAATAAGTCAGAGAATTACTGACCAGTGAGTTTAACGTCAGTGATTTGTTAATTATTATAAAGGTTAATTAAAGACCATATGGTGGACTTCCTCGTTAAGCATAAATTATTAAATTCATCTCAACATGGATTCCTTAAAGCGAGGTCATGCTTAACAAATATGTTATGTTTTTTGGAAGAAATCACTAAGTGGATAGACGTGGGATCGCCAGTAGATATTATCTACTTAGATTTTCAGAAAGCTTTTGACAAAGTGCCACATCAAAGATTACTACTTAATTTAAAAGCCCATGGTATCGGGGATAGCATAACTGACTGGATAGAACAATGGCTGACTAAGAGAAGACAACGAGTTGTAGTAGATGGAGAAGTTTCAAATTGGAAATCGGTGTTGAGTGGGGTACCGCAAGGATCAGTATTAGGACCTATATTATTCTTAATATATATCAATGACTTGGACGACAGTATAACAGGTAACGTACTGAAATTTGCGGATGACACAAAACTGTTTAGAAAGGTTAATACTGATGGTGATAAACAACATATACAAAACGATCTAGACAGATTAGTGAAATGGTCTGAGAAATGGCAGATGTTGTTCAATTTTGGGAAATGTAAATGCCTACATACAGGACATGGGAACTTGGATGTAAACTATAAAATGGGAGATACTATTCTGGGTACTACTGTAAAAGAAAAGGACTTAGGAATTACAATAAGCGCTGATATGAAAGTTTCAGAGCAGTGTGGTATTGCAGCTTCAAAGGGTAATCAAATTCTTGGATTGATTAGAAGAAACATAACATACAAGGGAAACAAGTTAATTATACCTCTTTATAAAGCAGTAGTTAGACCTCATTTAGAATACTGTATACAAGCATGGAGGCCATATCGAAAGAAGGATATAGATACGCTTGAACGCATACAAAGGAGAGCAACTAAAATGATTCCAGAACTGAGAGACCTTAGTTATGAAGAACGCCTGAAAGAATGTGGTTTAACAACTCTAGAGACAAGGAGGTTAAGAGGAGATCAGATTGAAGTTTTTAAGATATTGAATGGGTATGAAAATATTGATAGAAATATGTTTTTCTCACTCAAGAAGGATAGCAGAACTAGAGGACATGAGGTAAAATTAGTAAAGGATCAATGTAGATTGGACATCAGGAAGCACTCGTTCTCACAGAGGACAATAAATGAATGGAACAAATTGTCTACAGATTGTGTAACTGCTAGCAGCGTGAATATGTTTAAAAACAAGGTTGACACATATCTCAGGAGGGCGGGTTATAAGTAGATGAACATTGTTGGACTCTCGATAAGCCAATGGCTTCCTTGTCCACTTGCCATCTGGGCCTTTGGCTTGGATGGCAAATCTTGTTAAATCTTGTTAAATCACAGTGATGACACCGAGTGTGGTGGTGGTGTTGCTGGAGCTATCGTCGTTACCGCCGCCACTGCTGCAACACTGTAGATATAAATTAAGATTCTGGCAATCAGTAATAAGGTTATGAGTAACCACCATGGCTACCATCGTGAGTTCGGCGATGTCATCACAGTATCCAAGCGTATGTTGTAGTGTTGCAACGCTTCGCTAGATGTCATTGCTCTCCTACCAAACCCAGTCGAACGGAGCGTGACGCGTTCACAAAATATTCTTTTTAGAACGTTTACCAGTTCCGGCCGACGTTCTTCGTCGATGTGGCAATCACAGGATGTGAATCCATCAATGAGAGCACCATCTACTGAGAGTGCGTTGCAGCATTACCCGGTGGCTTCAATGGTTTGATCGGTGAAACTGTGCTGACATTGGCAACTGTTTTGTTTTCCATACCTGAACTCGACTGTTTATCTAGCAAGACTCATTGGGCAAATTAATTATCAGTGACAGCCATTGGCCCAATAACCTTTGCTGGTCGGGTGCAAGTACATTCGAGTATATGAAGATATGTTGTTTGCGCCTAAGAATAATAATGCGTTCATTCTATGTAGTACTAATTTTCTAACAACTGCTATAACGTTATCATTTCGTGTTGCTGGCGATCTCTTTCTCTGCAGAAATATCACGTGATATCGACTGCTTTTGACAAAGAATACCTGAAGAACTTCTATCACGGCTTCAACACTCTCTATTCGATTTGGATGACGATCTGCGAGTCGAAAAACAAATCTTCGCGCATTATGCCTGGCAATGTGCTCGACAGAATGAACAAGATGGTAAAGAAAAACGTCTCAATCACACCTAATGTTTATTATTGGTACAGGGTGTGAGTTAGTTCATGTAATGGGTAGTTTTGTGGGACCAAGAGTTAAACATAAAGTTAAATACAATGCCAAAACTGATGTTGCGCCAAAATCCTGGGAAGCCCATCTTACCCAATATCCAGTCATATTGTTTCGTAGGTATGCAGAAGCAGCGGGCGTCTCCAAAGGGCAGTGGGTGACGTCATACTTATTGTGCTCTACGTCACTTTGCGAGTTAAATGACCGGCCAATTGTGACGTTTCTTCATTGACCACTGATGACATTACTTCGTTGACCACTCATTGTGTTTCTACGCAGATGACCGAGAACTGGTCAAAGGTGGAAGATAACTACGTCAACGATCCGTTCTTCGCCTACCGGAAGAACTGGAACGCGAAGCAGTCGCTGTTGCCGGCAGAACTCATCCTTCAGCTGATCTCCCGAATGGACGTCATCGAGCATGGATTAATGAATAAACTCAAGGTTAGATGCCTCTCACAATTAAGGCTGCCGAGATGCCGTAAATTGAATCATGATGGTGCTTCAGTTCACGTCAAACGTGGCCGTCCACCCCCCCCCCGACTCACCAATTTTTGACGAAAGCTCTTTATTCAAGCACATATTTAGTCAAAATCAATGACGCATCTAAAACATGTGTGGCATAAAATAAATGTCTGAGTTAAAACGAATACTTTCGCTTTTAATTTCAAGTTAAGGTTGACTTGAGAAGCTATTTCGTACCATATTTCTGAATTGTGTTCCACTTACATTTTTATTTTGACACTTTGTTATATTTGTAGACATTTTGTATCTTGCAAATTTGAGGTACGGTGCATTAAAATACCTTATAATATTTCACCTAAACAGTTTTTATAATGTGCAAAAACAACCTAAATTCCAATCGAGAAGTTTAAATGTGACGGTCTTTCTTGTATCATTGTTGATAGACCCAATTTACCTCAGCGACGTATATTGTACTTTCAGGAATACGACTCAGCGACAAACGAAACCATGAATAAGCTAAACGAGAAGGTGGATATCCTATCTGGTCAGTGTCCCCGCACCCAACGTGGCATACTCATAAAGCATGAATACAATCGTTATCAAATGATCGTAACCGTGGTTGTGTTAAACGCAGCTATAATACTACGATTCCCATAGTACTTCTTATTCCCAAACAAGTGTTCTCCAGCTATGTTACGATAATACATGTTCATCTTCCTTTAACGCCATACTATGTAGTGATGTAACGATCCATCGATGCATCGATGAATCGCTGTACTTTTCTCACGATTCAATAGTCGGCGTATTTGACAAGAATCGCGAAACATGTACGAAACAGCTGTACACGCAAACATATTTTCCTAAGTGTTATGGTATTGAAGGTTAGAACTACGTCAAAAACAGGCCATGGAAACCGTTTCGAGTCTACCCATTGGTAATGTAGTCAACGCCAACGGAATAAAATCTGCTTGCGTTAGAGACATCACAATTTTTACTTGTTAACATTTATTTTCGGAACATAATATTTTAGTCGACATTTACACTTGTATAATGCGGCGCAAATAAGTTGTTTCCTTACAAT
Organism: Lamellibrachia columna; assembly: GCA_963662155.1. Lineage (NCBI taxonomy): Eukaryota > Metazoa > Annelida > Polychaeta > Sabellida > Siboglinidae > Lamellibrachia > Lamellibrachia columna. The sequence goes on along the minus strand of OY759270.1, from coordinate 24,406,814 downwards.
TGTGTATCTTTAAGTAGCGTGATATAAATGTCGCAATGCCTATCGTATCGTGGCTTAATGTATCGCTATAGCCCTAATACTATGTATTATGATACTCGGAACGTGTCTTCATAGGTTTGGTGTAGGATTATTTACGATTCCGTTTACAAACCCCATTTTACAGACTTATTAACACAGCCTTGTTCATATCACAGATTACCGTCTACAGTTATTTAATATAATTCTTGTTCATGGCAAAGTGTAATTCCCCCTTTCTAAAATGCTAAAATCATATTATTGGGGAAATTAAAAGGCTTAGAGACGATTCAAATTCAACACTAATCAGCGATACTACCAAAATAAGTTTTTAGACGTTAGCATAACCAATTGCTAACACATACTATTCATGTCTTCTCCCGGAACCACGTTGGCAAATTGTTAGCGTAACGTAAATGTCGTCACACCCCCTTCGCACGTGCAGTCGTGCACCACCGGAGTAACGAACTTGTTCTTGCTCGCGCAAAGTGTGATTTGAATACACGTGGTGCCGATCGCTGCTTCAGGCCAGAAGAAGGACCTGGGTCTTCGTCTCCAGAAGCGGACCATGGAAGTAACGCAGACCAATTCGGAAGCGGCAGCGTTGCGCGGCACCATCGATCTGTTACAGCGGAGAATAGACGTCAAGTCGGCCGAGATAGCGCAGTGAGTGCGTCCGTCACGGCGTCTATTCAGTACAGTACTTTGTGGCTGTGTCTGTCTGTTCCGTCATATCTCCGTCCGTTTTGTATGCATGCACGTCAATTTTGTATGCATGTGGACGTTTGACGTAGATTACACAACTCGGAACAATGGGAGTTCGCAGTAGATACGTAACATTGTTAGTAACGCTATGCGTGTTTTCTACGGTTGTTCTAAGTCACGTGATTTTTGGGGCATGAATTTGTATACATCATTGCCATTGGTATTGCCCTACCAAACCTTGACTGGGTAGTGCAAAGGGTCATAACCTCTTGCAGTGGCTGCCTTTCTCCGTGCAACGTCGGGCAACAGTGCCTTCATAAGCTTAACAAGACGCAGACGGAGACCCATTCAGTTCAATGTCTAATCCCGACTCAACAGAGCATCAAACATATGATCTGAGTTCCATATGTTATTTCTTGCAGTAAAGATAAACAATGAAACGAATACATAATACTGTGTTGCTGTAAGCATTTGTGTACAGTTCTTTCTCTCACGTATTCATATATAATAGCTTGTTCAAGTGTTTCTGGATGAAACACGAAAGTTAGTAGCTAGTATATCCCTTATAATATTATTAACTGATTTATCAAGTATACATATAAATCAGATTCTGCTTGCCTTGCCTGTATCGACCTCCGGGACAGCCAGCCAACTTATTTGAAGAATTTCAAGATTTGCTGGAAAATTTGGCAACTCTACGTTCTGAATTTCCTTTTTGGTGATTTGGTGGATAAACGTACGGCAGTAACCATTACCGTTGATGATATCCTAACCTCATTTAACATAAAACGACATGAGACTTTCTCTACACACATTCATGGCCACTGGCTTAACCATGTGATAACTCGCTCAACATGTGACAATATCCAGATGCTAACAGTTTCTGGTGGCTTATCGGACCACACAGTCATTGTTGATGCTAATTTTTCCAGAACACTAGCACAATCGAAACACAATGTCTTACAGACTTATACATAAAATGGACATTGATGCCTTCTAGCTGATCTTCTTAAATCCGACCTTATCAGAGATCCAAAGTGACAACTGTCCGACTGGTGTAACCAATACTATCATGTACTCAAGGTTTTACTTAATAAACACGCCCCGATAACCCGCCAACTCTGTGTCACAAAAAGCACCGGCTCCGTGGATGACTCCAGAAATTTTACAATCTAAAAGGCGCCGTCGTTATCTTGAACGAGTGTGGTGCCAATCACGCTTCCTTTGGATAGGTTACGTTATTCAAAACAGCATCACTACTGAAATACACAAATGGCTATAGCCAAATCGGATTATTATTCAGAAACTGGTCTTAAATAACGCTGAAAATCCACGTCAGCTATGGAATTACATAAATAAAATTTTACACAAAGTGCCTGCTCCGTGTCTGACTAATCATATCCCAATCAAGTCTTTATGTGATTCGTTCTTCAGTCATTTCAAGAAAAATATCAGTCTGATCCGGTCTGCTTTTTCAGATAATTTTATAAATGTTGTACAAGTGGACTCACCGCAAGTAAATTATCTACTTGCTTCTTTTACACCTGCCACATTTGATGAAGTAAGGAAAATAATCATGTTCTCCACAAATAAGTATTGTGGACTTGATCCATTACCGACAACATTGCTGAAAGCATGTTTTGATACTTTACTTTACCCAATAACAAATATTGTAAATGCATCACTGTGCTCTGGTTTGTTTCCTGATGATTTCAAACAAGCTGAATGCAATCCACTTGTTAAGACATCAGCTTTGCCTAAAGAAAACTTAAACAGTTATATACGTATTTCTAATCTAAGCTTTATTTCCAAGGTATCGGAAAAAGTTGTAGCAAGCAGTCTAAGGTCACACATTGAGTCAAATTGTATGTTAATGTATTGCAATGAGCTTACAAACAGTTTCAGTCTACAGAGACTGCTCTTTTAGTAGTACATAATGATGTTACTCTAAATATGGACAAAGGTAAAGTAACAGTGCTTACCTTGTTTGATTTATCTGCTGCTTTTGATACTATTGTCCATAACATACTCGTTAAAGGCTTGTCATTGTAGTATAGCATATATACTCCACTCAGCTCAGTTATTCAAACTCACAAGTTGGATCACCACCTATATGCAGATGATACACAGATTTACCTTTCATTGGCATCATCGGATGTAAAGTGCTCCTTAAACCAACTTAGGGATTGTCTCCATGATATATTCCACTGGATTAGTGACAGCAAATTAAAGTTAAATGCAAATAAAACAGAGTTTTTTATTATTGGTTTGCTAAAGCAGCGTGGTAATTTTTTCTTCCCGAAACCTATGCTGAATCCAGAATTTACACAGGCC
>OY759270.1:24306260-24398760 GCA_963662155.1 Lamellibrachia columna | reverse complement strand
CGTTGTGCCACAACGTGATATTCAGTTTTGGCATTTAAGACGCGAACCGTACCTCGTGCTACTATGTACTGTCATCATTCCGACGACTGCAGAGCGGGGCGCAAGTTCCTGCAAGAGAAAGCCAATATCGCTCCCGAGGCTCTCGAGAAGGTGTCTATTCCACTCGAGTACATCGTCAGAGCCTATGAAGCTGCGAAGCTCGGCAAACTCGCCATCCTACGGGCTGACCTACCGCTACAGTACCTTGCCACGCCCGAGGTAGGATCACGGTGGGGCCAGTCGGTCTTTCAGTGAGGGGCTTGGGTCGCTCTTTAAAAAGGATGTGGGTCGCTCTTCAAAAGAGAGGTTTGGGTCGCTCTTCAAAAAGGGGGTGTTGGTCGCTCTACAAAAGACAGGTATGAGTCGCTCTACAAAAAAGGGTGTCTATCGCATTTAAAAAAAACGGGTGTAGGTCACTCTTCAAAAGAGGAGTGTGGATCGATCTCCAAAAGAGGGGTGTGGTTCGCTCAACAAAAGAGGGGTGTGGTTCGCTCTACAAGAGTGGAGTCGTTCGCTCTCCAAAAAAGGGGAATTGTTTCTCTCTTCCAAAGACAAGTGTGGGTCGTTCTTCAAAAGAGGGCTGCGAATCGCCCTTCAAAAGAGGGGATTGGTTCGCTCTTCAAAAGGGGGGTGTGGGTCGCTCTTCAAAAGAAGAGATTGGTTCGCTCTTCAAAAAAGGGGTGTGAGTCGCTCTTCAAAATAGGGTTGTGGGTCGCTCTTCAACAGAGAGGTGTTGGTCGCTCGCTGATGTTTTACTATGCTGACATCACACCTAGGAACCCACCACGCCTCCTCGTATATTCGTTTCATCGTCTTTTCGTTGTCCGTCTGGCTATCGTCATTATCATCTGTTTGTCGTTATTGCCCACTATCACCGTCATCACCGAGTGTCGTTATTGTCCGCTAACATCGTCATTACCCTCATGTCGTTATTGCCCACCATCGGTGTCTTTAAAAACTCGTTGTTCCAACCGCCAGGAATGCAAGACAATGTCGGACATCCAAGTCAAGCTACTGTCGACGGCGTATGCCAAAAAGTAAGTATGGAAAGCTAGATCGTTCTTCCCGGATAAAGATTGCAGCTTATAATTATTATTATACCAACTATAACAACTTCTTCATGTCAGCCATAGCCCGTGGGGACGTTGACATTCTCCTGTCACTCCGCGGCCGCGCCATCTCCCGTGCGATATGCAGGCCTCCGGTTATCCACTTGTCGATCCAGGCGGTTCGCCTTCGTCCTGGCTTGTTCTTTCCGCGACTTCGCCTTCAATTGACGTTAACACTAGACCGGCTACATCTTTTCCAGTGTCCGTATTACTATAACATAAGCTTTTTCATCTACAACAAAACGTTGCCCGATATTGAACTTCGAACTCGAAAAACTCTAAGATACCCCTATAGTCCTATTGAATAATATAATCCCGATATGATTTGGCCAACAACTGTGTTAAGAAATAAACAACCGAACTCCTAGTTTCGTAGACTTTTGACTAAATGTATCATGTGAAATCTTTACAAGTATGTGACAAACGCTGTGTGTGTATGAATGACAGGATCACAGATGACAATAATTCGATGATGTCACGTTCGTCTCGGAAAAAAAACAAGGAAAAGCGAGTAGCGCGCAAGGCTGAAGATGAGAGTAGTAGCTCGTTGAACAAGAAAGGTCGGTATGATATCTTCTCCTCCCATTTTATAGCAGTTTTATCCAATACACACATATAGCCTTCCCTGTGCGATTTACGCAGCATGGATTTACATTCATCTTCCGTTGATGGTGGTGGTGATGTTGATGGTGGTACTGGTGATGGTGGTAATTGTAATGGTGGTGGTAGTGGTTTTTGCGTTGGTGGTGATGGTTTTGGCGTCCATTGTGATAGTGGTTTTGGCGTCGGTTGTGGTGGTTTTGGCGTCGGTGGTGGTTTTTGCGTCCATTGTGGTGGTGGTGGTGGCGGTGTTGGTAGTGGTAGTGGTGGTGGTGGTGGTGATGGTGATTTTGGCGTCGGTGGTGGCGATGGTGCGGTTTTGGCGTCCGTTGTGATGGTTTTGGCGTCTATTGTGATGGTGGCGGCGGCGGCGGCGGCGGCGGCGGCGGCGGCGGCGGCGGCGGCGGCGGCGGCGGCGGCGGCGGCGGTGGTAGTGGTGCTGGTTTTCGCGTCCGTGGTGGTGGTGTGGTGGTGGTGGTGGTAGTTGTGTTGTTGTTGCTGTTTGTGGTGGTGGTGTTGTCTGTGGTGGTGGTTATGTTGTTGGTGGTTGTGAGGTGGTGTGGTGGTGATGATGGTTGTAGTTATGTTGGTGGTGGTGGTAGTGATGGTGGCGAGGGGAACACTATGTTAAAGGCACACGTAGGTATATTGCAGACAACCTTGTAATGTCAACATACCTGTTTTAATCTGCCTCTAAATGTGGGTTATTGTTGACAGCGAATCATCCTCCGTTGATCAAACCGGAGACTGGACAAGTGGACGTGGCGGAGGCGAGGAAACACTTCCCGGACTTCTCGGAGGCTGACGTAAGTACCGATAGGGGGAAGATCGGGGGCTTAGTGGCTAGAACGTCGGACACTCAACCGAGAGAACCCGTGTTCGAACCCTCTTGCTGGCTAGTTACTGCCGTTTCGAAGCTTTGGCAATTTCATTCATCCAACGTTGCCACTGTTCACGCAGTTGCATAAACAGAGGTAGATATGTGAACGAATATAGTCTTCGTGCAGTCATTGCAAAGTGGCTGTTTGCTTCCCAGAGAAGTCGAGTTGGTGTTGAAATGAACAGGTCTGCCAGGGGTCAAGTGTAAAGTTCTTTGAACAGTCCAAAAAATAGGATTACCGCGCTTTATGGGAACGGATCTTTAAATTTTACATAATCATTGGTTTACCTCAGCGTTCATACACGGTATACTGCTTCTGGATAAAAAGGTAACAAGTGCAAAAGGGGCCCATTTAATTATGACAACACGTCTGTATTATGAAATATATGACGTTCCCATGAAAGCAAACCTGTTTTCGCAACAGATGACGGGGAATCTTCCATGTTGATCTTCTGGCAAACGAAATTGTAACATGTGACGAAAACTCTACTGCTGGTCGGTAACAAAAGTAACAATAACATGTTTTTTTTCGTGTAGAATTATCTGGTTAGTTTTTAATATGTATTCGAAGTGCACGAATGTAATATCGGATGAATAACCTTCGCATTTGGTTTCCGGCTTCAGATCCGTGACCAATTCGAATATTTCACCGGTTACGACCAGAACAAGGACGGCAAACTGGATCTAGGCGAGGTAGGCCATCGATCCTTTTCAGACGGGGGGAGGGGGAGGGGGAGGGGGGATCTACGGGATTGTAGTCATACAGGATTTGACATTGTAACTTTCCGATAATGTTTGGCCAAACACAATGTATTTTGTTACAACGTTAAATTATATATGTACCAGTATCGGTTGGCTGTTCAAACATGTGTGTGTGCATCGTGACCTGATCTTTGTCATGTTGTTCTTTTCAGGCTATGACTGCTATGACGACAACGACTGGATCTAAATTTTCCGCATCTCAAATGAAGGTGAATATTACTACAACAGCTGTCGATGTAGACGATTGTTTCATATAGTAGGGAGAGAGGGGTATGATGAGGCTTCAATGCTCCTTCTTCAGCTTGTTCTATCTTTCGTCACCTGGTTGTTTTTGGGTTACTCACTTTCCGTTTCCCTTCCGGTGCCCATGTCAATGCTGCCAGGCAGCGGCTCTCTTCTTTCTTTCTGAGCGAAATATATCTTATTCACTTCCATCTTCTTCTCTTAAATTCATGCTGATCTTATTAACCTTTTTTATTCATGATATCGTTATATGATATAACATACCGCCATCTAACTTTGAGGATTATCCTTAGACACTTAAAGAAGTTCGCAGCATAAAAATATATTTTATTAACATCAAATGTAGGTGATCGCCTGTTTGAAGTTCGTGAAAATGACACAATGTCATGTCCGTTGCTATGAATTGAAGTAGCTATAATGCATCAGTACTGACTTTTACGATGCAGAAATGCTCTAAAATATTCACACCTCAAATACCGTTGACACTTTCCTAGTGGCTCTTGTTTTGAGTGTGTTGTTCGCCCATGTTTTGGGGAACCATACCTACTCGTGTGAACACTGCATCGACGCAGTCATGCATGACCATTCTTTCAGAAATATGCTACTGTTCTACCAACGGTTCGTTTGAATTGCTCTGTTCCAAAAAACTGGCACACGATGTCCTCGCTCTTGCGTCTGGAGCTCCTTTGTGCTACACATCGGACAGTTATCGCGTTTGATGTTTGCCTAGATGTGTGCTAGATCAACCGTGACTACATTGGCGGCGTGTTTCAGGAGGCAGTGGCGGAAGTCGATCTCGACGGTTCGGGGGCGATCGACTTCTACGAATACCTTAACATGGCGCGCATGTTGCTGAATGTGGAAGGTAATGGCGTGACTTCGACTCAACTCGTAGGATAAACGTCAATATAACTCCAACTGACGTACCAGTACATCCTATGTTTTGCAATGCGGACCAAAAAATAGGCTTTTTAAATTCGGCATATAAATACATATTCAATTACTTAAGTGCCATGATATATCGATGTTCAAATTTGACATTGTATTACAAACACGCGTAGTGCTAGTCCACGAGCCAGACTATACACATGACGACGAAATGGTGAAAATAAAGCCATTGTTTCGGTTAACGTGATATGTGAAGTGTCTCTAGTCATGTGACGAAGAAATTGTGAAAATAAAGCCACTGTTTCAGTTAACGTGATATGTGAAGTGTCTCTAGTCATATGACGACGAAATGGTGAAAATAAAGCCACTGTTTCGGCGGTTAACGTGACATGTGAAGCGTCTGTAGTCAAATGGTGGACAAGACAGTTTCTCATTTATTTATATAAGCTGTGACAATTTATAACATTGTATCCAGTTTACGTCATATTTGAACGAAAACAAGAAGGCTATTCTCGATTCGTTATTTTGATATAAAGTGGTCAGCTACAGCCGTCTTGGGCAATGGACCACGGCCGTCTGATGACGTGAGCTAAGGGTTGCTGCTGAGCACGAAGCAAGGTTATTTTCTGTAAGCTTCCTTGATTGGCTTTAAGGAAGCATGATTATTTACTCGTTCCTTTCACAAAATGCCTGCAAGAGAAACGCTTTGTCCTAAGCTATTTGACTATGCATAAGCAGGTCGATTTCTCAGAGATCGTTTTCTGTCCTCGGTTTTGTTATTAGCTGCAGAACGTCGCTGGTTTTCCAACCTAGTCAATGACATGCTATGCAGTTTATGTGGTACTGTGTCGTTAATTGGAGCAGTAATCGAGTTGTCTCTTCCAAGCAAGACGGCAGACTCAAGTTGTTTTACTGCTGCACAATTACGGCGCTTAGTCGTCATCTCGGGTTTAATTATCTCAACCAGAGGCGTGTTCTTACTGTAATGCAACGCTATAATATAACGTCCATGGCTAACTTCGGGTTTCACTCCAATTTCTGACTTGCCTGCTTGGCTTAGGATGATTGTTCTAAGGAGCTGTGACTTTTAGCTAGAACATCAACTTCTGTCGTCCTTTCCACTGAAACAGGAGAAACAAAAGAACGTTTTGATAAAAACAGTGGGAATCTGGAATGTTGACCACATCATTCTGAACAGTTCATACAGCACGCTAATTGAAAACCATTGTGGGGCTTAGTACACTGGTTAGTAGTCAACCCCAACAATGGTGCTTTGGCTCATGAACTATGGTATAAAAACAGAACATGTGTTTCGCGATAGTCATACCAACAGCACACATCTCTGTCTCCGTTGCAGGCCGGGCACAGATATTTCGCAGCAAGTTGGTGGAACAACACGGCAAACAAGTGTCTAAAATGTGCAACGTCATGTAGAACACATTGCGGGATCCCTTCCTCAGTTTCATTATCACGGTGATTGACATAATTCGATCAAAATATTGAAATAATTTATCGTATGAATTATGAAGTTCAAACTTGCTAAACGTCTTGCGTCTCGAGGAAAAGTGTCGCGACGGACATGTTTGGAATGGTCGCCATATCCTCTGCGAGAACCAATAAATATATTGCATCGCAACGTGATTAAAGATTATAAAATAAAGCATATAATGTTTGAATTGTCTGTCTTAAAATGTCGGAGGAGTGTCGTATAAACGATATCGAGCCTCCGTCTTATACCTCATATCTAATATAGACCGGGATGGTGTTATCTTGTGGCTACTTCTTACGAGTCACCCTTTTTGCTAATTCGTTCGACACATAAATCAATCGTGTAGTGCAAACTGGAATGTTTTGTTGATATGACAGTTGAGGCGCCTTTTCATTTAACAAGATTTGACAAGATTGTCATCTAGAACTATACGCTCCAGGTAGCAAATGGACAACACATTTCGGCCTTCTAATTTCGGCAAGAAATCTAGCTTTGCACTTGCCATAATGTCCACTTTTTAATTTCCAGTAATGATGTAATTGTATATAGTTAATTAACATATATACTAGATTATATATCTTACACCACTAACTATCACTCTATTCACTATAAAAAACGTACATATTTTACCCCCCAAAAATACGATCCAGTACCCTCGATCCTTGTCCCTTCTGGACGCCCATGTATCAGATTTGTTGGCAAGTCACAATGGCAGACTTATTCATTGTTGGCAAGCCACAAACTGGCAAGTCAAATATAAAATCATTGACCTGCATTAATTAAGTCTCAGTTAAGTCAATCACCGCCAAGTCAAGTCTGGAGTCATCTATTTGAATTCCAAGTAAACTCCCAAGTCACCAGGGTTCACCAATCGCCACGATTTTTGTGGTTTGTCTGCGGTAATTTTGTCACAACATTAGCCAATCATATAAGTAGTTCTTAATACTTATTGGATTCGGTGCAGCCTGTTACAACAACACATGCATGGTCTCGTTTTGCGTACGTTTCGAAGTCACCAGGTAGCATGCAGACTTGACAAGTTGACAAGTCACAAACTGGTAAGTCAAGTCAAATCTCAAATCAATGACCTCGAAATTCAAGTCAAGTCGCAAGTCATGAACGTGGGCGACTGGATTCTGACTCGAGTCAACCCCTAAACTCGAGTCAGCAATTTGCAAACTGGCAATTAAGTCAAATGAAGTCAATGACCACCAAGTCCAGTCAAGTCTCGAGTCATCTATCTGAATTCCAAATCATGTTCCAAGTCACCAGGGTTCGAAAGCTTCGTATAAAAGTGATAAAAGTTTACTCTCATTATTTTGATGAGTTAGCCTAAGAGTCAATTTCATTGGTTATCCATATTCCGGGTCATATTCGTCACAACGGAAAGTGCAGTTTCATTCCAGACTCCCATGTGTGCGACAAACGGGCACGGACCACAGTCAGAATGCATCCACCATTACATACATAGAGTCCAAAGGAAAAAAATAATTGTGCAGTTTGTGTGTATTTGTGAGAGCAGAAATTGTGTGAATGAGCGAGTGGAAGTGATGTTTTTTGCACGCTAGCATCTGAGCTTTGAAATCATGCCATCTGTCAGTTGGGATACCTGTTGCCTAAGGACACAGTGGCCATTAGGCATGATGTACTTCTATTTTGGAAACCGGGGAATTTCATGATAGAAATACACCGGTGTCATGCGTTGAAGCAATTTGTGCGAAAATGAGGTATGTCATTTTCACGAATTTCACACACCAGGTGTCTTAGTGGGTATGTCATGTGCTGTGAAAAAAAAATTGTAGGATAAATTTTCAATGAAGGCGTAATAACTTGTGGAAGCGGTGGTCTAATAGACCCCGGGTTCCATAGTTAGAGCCGTTTCGAAACTTGGGCAATTTCGTTCACCCCACTTTGCCCGTGTCTTTCGGAAGAGACACTAAAAGCCGTTGGTCCAAACTCCTGCGTTAGCTCAAGATTGGCCTGTTTGGAGTATAACTACTTGAGACTTGAGAACGTTATAATGGTCGTCTATGGGAAAGTGACTGTGGTCCGTGACCAAACGGTGGCGCCACACCACGAGCCTGATGCGAAATTACAGCACTTACAACAGCTACCCGTTACAACGCTGAGATCAGCGGTCATGGCGCACACGGACGTTGTTTTGCAGGGGATTCTACATAATATAGGATTTCCACTAATAGTGCTGCTGATTATAGCCAAGATATCGCAGAAATGGGTGAGGTATTGTTTCGCTGCATTTTATGCTGCCATTCTGACTAGAGTCGGAAAGAAATACACACGACGAATGCACAAATATAAAGCGGAATTGTTCGCCGACATGTCGGAAGATGCTGACAAGTCCGGACGTCCTCTTCGTATCTTAGACGTAGGCTCGGGGGCCGGCAGCAACTTCAAATACTTTCCGGCGAACAGCGACGTGATATGCGTCGAACCGAATGACAAGTTCGAAAGTTACCTTCGCAAAAGCGTGGCAGAGAATAGTTCTCACACACATTTGAAGGAATTTATTGTTGGGTACGCAGAGGATATGGCGACCATTCCAAGCGATTCGATTGATGCCGCTGTGTGCACGCTTGTTCTGTGCAATGTTGACGACATCGACCAGTCGCTGAGCGAAATCAAACGAGTTTTAAAGACGGTATGTGTGAACCCAATAGAGTATCGTTGCTGCAATATACAAACGCACGCTCACTTGATTTGCAAATTAAATATTTGTGGAGTAGACTTGTCATGCCTTTTAAAAAAGGCATGACAAACATACAACCAATGCAGTATAACTATATGGCATTGCGTTTCCATGGTTTCCTGGAATATTTAGGTGCATAGTCTGCGAATCGTAAGAATTATCATTAAAGATCTATTGCAAAGTGTATTTGTATTACAAGTAGGCGTATAATAACGGGCAGATATTAGCAACAATATTTAACGTACAGCTAAAACATGTTTGTATAAAAAATACCGTTTAATGATCTACAAAAGCCCATGTTAATATCAGGTAGTCAAATGTGACACAAATTCAGGACTTGTTTGTGTGCATAAAGATTCAGACATTCTATATTTTAGTAATTTTTCTGTTTCTTCAGACAGCTGAAAATGTAATAATTTTTAAGTATCCGAATACACAGTGGCCAGTGCGGTATTAGTTTAAATCCCTAAGCCTCATTAATGCTCTGTATTTAATGCAGCCAGCCAATTTTGCATTTATAACTGTGAATACTAATAAGTTTCACACCATTTTGCAGGGTGGCAAGTTGTATTACATGGAGCACGTATGCGCTGACACATCAACATGGACATACCTGGCACAAAGGCTTGTAAGCCCTCTCTGGCAGCACACCATTGGAAGTGGTTGTCGATTCACACAGAAAACGTGGTTACACGTTGAAAATGCAGGGTTCAGACGGGTCAGTCAGCGCAGATTTATAGCCTATGAGATGGGCTGTCGCAGATTTCTCCTTCGTCCTCATCTACTGGGCATTGCCACAAAGTAGGCAGGGCATAACAGTTGTATGGTTTACTTACAGTATTGTAATTGGGATGCAAGTTTATTTTATTTTTAGCAAGTTTAATTATATTGTGATCACTGATGATTGTCATGACATGATTTTTTAAGCGATATAAAATTTTAGTTGTCACTGAATACTATCATGCTGTGGTGTGCATGTCATTGTCAAATTTAAGTATTCACAGACATTGCTGCCATCTCATAGATTTTATTTGTCTCTGACTAATGCTGACCTCTTGTGATCATCATGCTCATTAACATTCCATCTCGCATGTTGTTACTGTTATGAAAAGATGGGTTTTATTGTAGGTGGGTGGTTAAATCCCATAATTTCTGACACTATTTTTAAGTAACTCTGGTAGACAAATGCCGGTTGAGCTCTTTAATATAAGGGGCATTCTGTCTCAGGTCAACCAAAATAAGAAAATCTTGTTTCACTCTTATTTTTGAATACAACCAAAGTTTTAACAATGAATCCACAGGCCAATGGTACATGTCAAACCACTGGGCTGTAACTCGAATAGTGTCTGAGTTGTTACCTTTTCAAATTTTGCGGATTCTGTAATTTTGCCAATTTTTTTAAATTATGATTTATTGTTCTGCTTAAAATACCAATAAAGCGTGTGTGCAAGAACTATGTGTGCAAGAACCATAGACATAAATAGAACACCCTTTAGTAAAACAAGAAGGCTAAGCCCTTATCAGTTGACACAAGATAAAGTGATGCCTGCATGGACCAGTGACATTCATGCTGCTGCAAGGCAAGAACCCACTGGAGGCCCAGTGTTTATACTGTACAGCACCCAGTCTTCATCATATATCTACAGATATACAGTACTAATAAGAGATTATTACTACAAAGCTATTTATACCTAATACCTTATTACGTGCACGATCTATCCATGCACCTTGTATATCAAATATCATAACATATTAACTATAACAGTAGCACCAATATACATGATCGATACTGAACTTTCTGAAGTGCTCCATACATGTATTAGGTAATGACTGCAAATGGTCAAAATCTCATTAAGCCCTATTGGACATTCTTCTCTAAGGTCCCAAAAATATTCTTTTCCCATCTTCCAACACATTCCCCAGCAGCTCCATCACAGCCATTTCCACCTGCAGATCAAGATCTTTCTCGAATGTTATCTGGCCAACTTTCAAAGTCATGTAAAGAAATGTGCTCTCTCATTTAAGCTGTCAATTGTTTTAGTAGGCAACCTTTCACATGGTTTGTCATACAAATGCATAGAATGAATGTGAATGTTGCAATGTGTACATAATTAGTTACGTGATAGTGGTTCATACAACGAAGAAAAGGCAAACGACGATCAAAAAGGGGAGAGCCTTATTAAATGCTTAATTAAGTAAAAAATCTTATTAATGAGCTGACATCTAGTGGAGTTTTAAAAATGAGTTACAAATATGCATACATGCACGCATACATTATTTATAAAACTGAATCCTACCCCTATAACATTTTATGTTGCACCCAATCAATGTGACTACTGGGAAACACTTAATGTACGCTCCCCCAAGAAAAACAAACGTATCTGTAATATATTGATATTTCAGAACATTTTCGAAACTGTTACATTCATTCACATATACACTAACACAGCACAAACATTTGCGACATAAATTACCTGAAAATAACAAGATGTTAGATCCTGTCTTCTGTTGATTCGTACAGCTGTAAGCCACACAGGAAATAACCATATTCGTTGTCCCACAACTTTCTCCAGCAAGCCTCCGAAATGTTTGTCTTGGAGAGTTTAACACTAATGCAAGATGCTCACTCCAGTATGAACAACCCAACTGCCCACACTTATAACACAACTGCTGGGAACACCCTCACCCAAATTAGTAATCAGTCTGGTGGCCATGCCCCATTAAGAACAAATGACATTGACAAATCTTCAAGTTAATTGGTTCCTGGTGTCAACATCACTGGCTACTAGCCTGAGAAGTTTATACTTCTCTGGTAGCTACCTTATCTTCATTGCTTTTGTTTGCCTTATATTGAACATGATGGTGAGGAGGAAATAAATTTACTTACTTACTCACTTACTTACTTACTTACATATGTTAGACAACTATTTGTAACATGCTATATTCACACTATAAACAGTACTACCCTATGTGTCATGCAGTGGATGCAACTGTTTCTGCTGTGCAATGAAATGCAGGCCAGTGGTCCACAACCCCTTCACTGCAGTGAGCTGGCTTGTAGCTCTTGTTTATAGGGGGGTGATTAATGATGTAACTCTATGGCAAGAACTCTGAGATTTGGCATGCTTATTCCCCATTATATGTAGATATATATAGTAATGGGCATTCTATAGTTCCACTTCTATATATTAGTTCTCCCACAATCTTCCATTGAAGTTGGAACTATGTCTGTTACCATCTACATATAATGGAGAAAAAGCATTTCCAATTTCTGACAATTGGCAAAATGACAGAATCCGCCGAATTTGAAATGGTCATAACTCAAGAAACGAATTGAATGACAGCCCTATGGTTTGACATGTGTGGTTATATTGACCTGTGAATTATTTGGTAAAATTTTGGTTCAATTAAAAAAACATGCCCTTGTTGATCCGAGATGGAATGCCCCACGATAATGTTGGTCTTAAGTGAGGCCAAAATCCACATTTCAATGGCATGAGTATGATTAAATGCAAGTGTGCAATGTAGATTTGTGATATTTTAATATAATAATAAATATGGTTCCCAGAAATGTTCGTAGCTATTTACTGTAAATTGGCTGTGAAATGTTGCGTTGATTATCATTTTTGTTTCTGTCACGTGGTCACAGCTTGGGATGCATTTTATTTTACTACAGCTGACACAATTTGATGTAAGTTTTTTAATGTTTACTTAATATACTGTATATAATGTGAGAATCATGCATTGAATGACATGGACTGGTATCGAATTAATGTTTGGTGTTTGCCAGATATGATTTACTGGATTATCTAACGGGTAATAGACTTATGTGACGTTGTTGTATATTGGTGGCATTGCTAACAGCATTGAGTATAGGTTTACAGATGTTTTATGAAAATACAAAATGTTGGTTTATTGAAATGTTATCTGGCTGATTAATATAAATGTGTACATGTACCGTGTTACATCTGAATTGTTAATTCTTATAATTATTAATACACAGACAACTGATGAGTACATTTTGTCATTCTCAATGTTGCACAGTAAATATTTATAATGCATTTTGTTTTGTGTGGAAAGCAGACGTGTTTGACAACATTTGCCATCCAAGCCAAAGGCCCAGATGGCAAGTGGACAAGGGACCCATTGGGCTTACCGAGAGTCCAACAATGTTCATCTACGTATAACCCGCCCTCCTGAGATATGTGTCAACCTTGTTTTTAAACATATTCATGCTGCTAGCAGTTATATATACAATCCGTAGACAATTTGTTCCATTTATTTATTGTCCTCTGTGAGAATGAATACTTCCTGATATCCGATCTACACTGATCCTTTACTAATTTTACCTTATGTCCTCTACTTCTGCTATCTTTCTTGAGTGAAAAAAACATATTTCTATCAATATTTTCATACCCATTCAATATCTTAAAAACTTAAATCTGATCTCCATTTAACCTCCTTGTCTCTAGAGTTGTTAAACCACATTCTTTTAGGTGTTCTTCATAACTAAGCTCTGAAGACGTGTATGGTGTATAATATAATAGTTACTATTATTTGTGGCAGTCCATATTTAAACATAATTGAGAAGTTGCGTTGATCGAGGGGGGGAGAGTGGCGTATTTAGGGGGAGGGCACGTCTCCCTTTGGTTTGATTTTTTCCATATTTTTCTGTTACTCTGCTACATGGTAGCATTGTAAGGTAATGTGTGACTAGACTTGGTCTCCCCCTTTGTGAGGTCCAAGATGTGCCACTGGGGAGAAATGAATAAGTGTTGTTGCCTATTCCAGTCTTGTTGCATTTGATTAAGTTGTTATTTACGTAATACATAACACAATACAGCTAAGAGAATTGTAGAACTATCTAGCCTTTAAATCTGTCCACAAAGGTGGCCAACATTAAACATAACTTTAAACTGCCACATTTGAACTGATGTGATTAGTGTATTTTTTAGGCAATATAAAATGTTATCTTGTTTAGCCTATCAAATTAAATGTTTATAGTCTTAAAATCACTGATGTGTTGATAAACAAGAACGTTAGATGATCCCATTCGGCCATTGCAATATATCATAGGCGGAATGATTTCTTACACAAGTGCTAGACCGTGATTTAACAAGATTGCCATCTCAAACAAGTTCCAAATTGCAAGTGGACAAAGAAGCCATTGGCTTATCGAGAGTCCAACCATTGTGTCTTCTGGTTCTACTGCCTTCTTTAAGTTTGAAGAACACATTCCTATCAACATCTTCATAACCGTTCACTATTTTAAACTCTTCTATTTGGTCTTCTCTTAGTCTCCTGGTCTCTAGTGTTGTCAAACCACATTGTAATAAGCGGCTTTCGTAACTAAGGTCTCTGAATTCTGGAATCATTTTAGTTGCTCTTTGTTGTAATTCTTTCTAGCTTGTCTATGTCCTTTTTACAATACGGCCTCTATGCTTGAATACAATATTCCAAGTGTGGTCTAACTATTGCTTTGTACAGGGGTACAATTAGCTGTTTCTCCTTATACATGATAGTTCTAATTAGCCCTAGAATTTGATTTCCTTTTGAAGCAGCAATCCGACATTGCTCTGAAACTTTCATGTCAGCACTAAATGTTACTCCTAAGTCCTTTTCTTGTGTGGTTCTACCTAGTACAGCATCCCCCATTTTATATTCTTCGTACATGTTTCCATGTCCTATCTGTATGCATTTACACTTCCCAAAATTGAATAACATTTGCCATTTTTCTGACCATTTAACTAATTTATCTAGATCATCCTGTAAACTTTGTTTATCTGTAACATTAGTAACCTTTCTGAATACTTTTGTGTCATCTGCAAATTTCAGTACTTTGCTAGATATGTCGTCTTCCAAATCATATATATTAAAAATAGTATAGGGCCTAATACTGATCCTTGTGGTACCCCACTCAGAACAGATTTCCAGTTTGAAATCTCACCATCTACTATTACTCTCTGTCTTCTGTGTGTAAGCCACTCTTCTATCCAGTTGATTATATAACACACAGAGAGAAAAAGTAATTATACCTCTGTATAAAGCAGAGAAAAAGCTAATTATGCCTCTGTATAAAGCATTAGTTAGGCCTCATTTAGAGTACTGTATACAAGTTTGGAGACCATATCGTTAGAAGGATATATATATGCTTGAAAGAATACAGAGGAGAGCAACTAAAATGATTCCAGAACTGAGAGACCTTAGTTTTGAAGACCGACTGAAAGAATGTGCAACCCTAGAGACAAGGCGGTTAAGAGGAGATGAAATTGTTGACATTTTTACGATGTTGAATGGGTATGAAATTTTTTTGAAATATTTCAGGTGGGCTTACACATGATTAAAAATGTTGGACTCTCGATAATCCTGTGGCTTCGTTGTCCACTTGACATCTGGGCCTTTGCCTTGGATGGCAATCTTGTTAAAAACTTGTTAAATTACATCATTCGTGATCATTGCCTATATACCATGGCATGAGCATGGGCTTTTCGTTTAAGTAACAATCTATGATGTGGCACTTTATCGAAGGCTTTCTTTTTTTCTATGTTGACAATTCTATTTGTAGAATTTAAAATGCGTAATTATGTAACAGTTTGTTGTCATGCTGTTAACATTAGGGAAAAGAAGAGGCTTTACTTCGCTCGGTCCTAGGTTAAGCATATGCAGCAGCGCCCCTAGGTTCTTTATATTATAGACGTGTTCGCAAACATGAGACCGTGGAAGGGTTACGGACAGTTTTGCACGGGGAAAATGCAGTAGGATGTCATTTTTCTCGGTTTCCTGTGAACGAAGAAAGGTAGTATGTAAAGGGGGCCTGCCCATGTAAAGGACATCTATTTTCAAACTTAAACTTTAAAACTTATGGATTTTGTGTTGATGGATCTGTGTCTGTGAGCGATAATATAGGTACGTGACAAACTCCGCCACCCCGCGGCGGCCGCGAGAACTGTTGGGGTAAGACCACAGTTGACCTTCCTGTTTATTGTTTCACACGAATGTAGGGCGTATTAAATTGCGATATGTGAATTTAAAGAATTCATATGATGTGACATAAGTGCAATTGAGCAGGCATATTCACAGGTTTGTTTGTAGAAGCTATTGGCTGTGAAATGGTGCATTTTTTTGAGAGTTTAAAAGGCGGAGGGATTTATGGGAATTTTTCTGCTATGGGCCACGTGGGCGCATGAATACAAGGCTATTTTTGTCAAAATTGATGGGCATCGCACGTCGGGGCGTTTTAAAAGAGCTGGAGGTATGTGATTATGATAAAACTTGGTCAGCATGTCAATGAGATGATGGCAGATGCTGTGAAAAAGTTTCAGAATTTTTAGTGGTCACGTTTTCTTATAATCTAACAAAACGTTAACATGGCCACCAATGCAATTTTCAACTGTGGTCTGACTCCAAATAGACGGAAGTCGGGGTCACAAACACGGTTATAAAATGTTGATATGCTTATGTTTTGGTCGTTGTTATTAGCTTAATTGTGGATATTACACGTAATTTGGATGAAATTATTAGTTTGTTATAACAAATTTCTTATAATTTTTATAATTTGCAATTATGATAATATAATTAGGGCTCATATTTTGGAAAATAAATAAATAAATAAAAACGGTTGCTAACCTGTCCCATGTTGTGTGTGTTTGACTTAGACAATTGTCGGTGTCAGACTGGATAATATTATATTATTATATGTATGTTATAGATTCCATCTAGTGAACAAGATCATTACTGGTTAAACGCCGCTACTATTTAAACTGTTTAACAGTCTCCCTTAGGAGGTGTCTTATAACCGATCTACTAAATATAAAACATGTCAAATAAATGTACATTTTAGTTTTGTACTATAACGTTTGATGTGCACGAGCTGATATATTGCGCAAGTTGATGTTTAATATGATATTTCATTGCTAATAAATACAATTTTTTTATTTTTCATATGCTAAAATAGCATTATAGAACTTGTGGTAAGCTAAAAGTGTACAATAAGCAATTTTTAATATCAACAATAACTGTTGCCTTTCCAAAATGTCTGCTCACCACATATCAATACCAATTTCATGTTGTGTGCAGTACTTTGCAACCCTAACCGTAGCTAACCCCATCTTTAGCTAACCACATGCCTGACTAACCCCATCTCTAGCTAACCCCATCCCTAGCTAACCATAACTCTGAAGTGGTTAACATAAGATATAATCATTCCCATAGACACAGGTTGATAGGAAAAGTGAACAGTTTGCTTGGAAAAGGCAGACAGCAGTAGCAATCACGAACATCATGATACAGATCGGATGCCAAAATGGAAAGTTTGCGAAAATTAGGGGGTATGACATAAGTATGTGACGGAACAGGTAACCATTTTGGACTAGAGCGATCATTGGTGATATTTGTCTTGTGGCCCAGTGCGTTAGCAACATTGTGTAACAAATTTGGACAGAATAGTTGTATTTTGGTTGTGTCACACCCACTGGAAGCACTGCGTAGATCAGCATTTTCAAATCTGGCTGCGACTGGCATCTGGTCATGTGATACCCTTTTATGGTGGCGTATTGAAATCAAGCCGTTCGCCTTGTATCTTATCAACTAGAAGTATGAAAGCAGTCACATAAACAATAAAATTGGACAAACCTGAATCATTGGAATTTACCCTAAATCCTGTTAAATGTGAAAAATGTCCAATTTTCTTACAAAGTTATGCCACGTTTGGTTTAAAATCAAGCAATTATATGAATAATAATTTAAAAATAAACTCATTAGTATATTCAAAGGGACAGTAAGCAGGCTTCATTGGTTCGCAGTGCTATGTAAATCTAGTGTACATGATCTATGATTTATCAAGTGTCAAAATCGACCTATAATTAAATTATGTGACTGGATTTCAGCTAATAATACGGGCAAAGCATTGTTTAGACTTGGCTGTCAAACAAATAGTAATGACTTGACAAGTAGGAGTGTTCCATAATGTGTCTACATATACACTGTGCCGCAACTTGATATAAAATTTGACACTTTCTGAAACAAACAAATTCCCTATTTGACGGAAGTCGGGGTCACAAACACGGTTATAAAATGTTGATATGCTTATGTTTTGGTCGTTGTTATTAGCTTAATTGTGGATATTACACGTAATTTGGATGAAATTATTAGTTTGTTATAACAAATTTCTTATAATTTTTATAATTTGCAATTATGATAATATAATTAGGGCTCATATTTTGGAAAATAAATAAATAAATAAAAACGGTTGCTAAACTGTCCCATGTTGTGTGTGTTTGACTTAGACAATTGTCGGTGTCAGACTGGATAATATTATATTATTATATGTATGTTATAGATTCCATCTAGTGAACAAGATCATTACTGGTTAAACGCCGCTACTATTTAAACTGTTTAACAGTCTCCCTTAGGAGGTGTCTTATAACCGATCTACTAAATATAAAACATGTCAAATAAATGTACATTTTAGTTTTGTACTATAACGTTTGATGTGCACGAGCTGATATATTGCGCAAGTTGATGTTTAATATGATATTTCATTGCTAATAAATACAATTTTTTTATTTTTCATATGCTAAAATAGCATTATAGAACTTGTGGTAAGCTAAAAGTGTACAATAAGCAATTTTTAATATCAACAATAACTGTTGCCTTTCCAAAATGTCTGCTCACCACATATCAATACCAATTTCATGTTGTGTGCAGTACTTTGCAACCCTAACCGTAGCTAACCCCATCTTTAGCTAACCACATGCCTGACTAACCCCATCTCTAGCTAACCCCATCCCTAGCTAACCATAACTCTGAAGTGGTTAACATAAGATATAATCATTCCCATAGACACAGGTTGATAGGAAAAGTGAACAGTTTGCTTGGAAAAGGCAGACAGCAGTAGCAATCACGAACATCATGATACAGATCGGATGCCAAAATGGAAAGTTTGCGAAAATTAGGGGGTATGACATAAGTATGTGACGGAACAGGTAACCATTTTGGACTAGAGCGATCATTGGTGATATTTGTCTTGTGGCCCAGTGCGTTAGCAACATTGTGTAACAAATTTGGACAGAATAGTTGTATTTTGGTTGTGTCACACCCACTGGAAGCACTGCGTAGATCAGCATTTTCAAATCTGGCTGCGACTGGCATCTGGTCATGTGATACCCTTTTATGGTGGCGTATTGAAATCAAGCCGTTCGCCTTGTATCTTATCAACTAGAAGTATGAAAGCAGTCACATAAACAATAAAATTGGACAAACCTGAATCATTGGAATTTACCCTAAATCCTGTTAAATGTGAAAAATGTCCAATTTTCTTACAAAGTTATGCCACGTTTGGTTTAAAATCAAGCAATTATATGAATAATAATTTAAAAATAAACTCATTAGTATATTCAAAGGGACAGTAAGCAGGCTTCATTGGTTCGCAGTGCTATGTAAATCTAGTGTACATGATCTATGATTTATCAAGTGTCAAAATCGACCTATAATTAAATTATGTGACTGGATTTCAGCTAATAATACGGGCAAAGCATTGTTTAGACTTGGCTGTCAAACAAATAGTAATGACTTGACAAGTAGGAGTGTTCCATAATGTGTCTACATATACACTGTGCCGCAACTTGATATAAAATTTGACACTTTCTGAAACAAACAAATTCCCTATTTGACGGAAGTCGGGGTCACAAACACGATTATAAAATGTTGATATGCTTATGTTTTGGTCGTTGTTATTAGCTTAATTGTGGATATTACACGTAATTTGGATGAAATTATTAGTTTGTTATAACAAATTTCTTATAATTTTTATAATTTGCAATTATGATAATATAATTAGGGCTCATATTTTGGAAAATAAATAAATAAATAAAAACGGTTGCTAAACTGTCCCATGTTGTGTGTGTTTGACTTAGACAATTGTCGGTGTCAGACTGGATAATATTATATTATTATATGTATGTTATAGATTCCATCTAGTGAACAAGATCATTACTGGTTAAACGCCGCTACTATTTAAACTGTTTAACAGTCTCCCTTAGGAGGTGTCTTATAACCGATCTACTAAATATAAAACATGTCAAATAAATGTACATTTTAGTTTTGTACTATAACGTTTGATGTGCACGAGCTGATATATTGCGCAAGTTGATGTTTAATATGATATTTCATTGCTAATAAATACAATTTTTTTATTTTTCATATGCTAAAATAGCATTATAGAACTTGTGGTAAGCTAAAAGTGTACAATAAGCAATTTTTAATATCAACAATAACTGTTGCCTTTCCAAAATGTCTGCTCACCACATATCAATACCAATTTCATGTTGTGTGCAGTACTTTGCAACCCTAACCGTAGCTAACCCCATCTTTAGCTAACCACATGCCTGACTAACCCCATCTCTAGCTAACCCCATCCCTAGCTAACCATAACTCTGAAGTGGTTAACATAAGATATAATCATTCCCATAGACACAGGTTGATAGGAAAAGTGAACAGTTTGCTTGGAAAAGGCAGACAGCAGTAGCAATCACGAACATCATGATACAGATCGGATGCCAAAATGGAAAGTTTGCGAAAATTAGGGGGTATGACATAAGTATGTGACGGAACAGGTAACCATTTTGGACTAGAGCGATCATTGGTGATATTTGTCTTGTGGCCCAGTGCGTTAGCAACATTGTGTAACAAATTTGGACAGAATAGTTGTATTTTGGTTGTGTCACACCCACTGGAAGCACTGCGTAGATCAGCATTTTCAAATCTGGCTGCGACTGGCATCTGGTCATGTGATACCCTTTTATGGTGGCGTATTGAAATCAAGCCGTTCGCCTTGTATCTTATCAACTAGAAGTATGAAAGCAGTCACATAAACAATAAAATTGGACAAACCTGAATCATTGGAATTTACCCTAAATCCTGTTAAATGTGAAAAATGTCCAATTTTCTTACAAAGTTATGCCACGTTTGGTTTAAAATCAAGCAATTATATGAATAATAATTTAAAAATAAACTCATTAGTATATTCAAAGGGACAGTAAGCAGGCTTCATTGGTTCGCAGTGCTATGTAAATCTAGTGTACATGATCTATGATTTATCAAGTGTCAAAATCGACCTATAATTAAATTATGTGACTGGATTTCAGCTAATAATACGGACAAAGCATTGTTTAGACTTGGCTGTCAAACAAATAATAATGACTTGACAAGTAGGAGTGTTCCATAATGTGTCTACATATACACTGTGCCGCAACTTGATATAAAATTTGACACTTTCTGAAACAAACAAATTCCCTATTTGGGGTAAGACCACAGTTGACCTTCCTGTTTATTGTTTCACACGAATGTAGGGCGTATTAAATTGCGATATGTGAATTTAAAGAATTCATATGATGTGACATAAGTGCAATTGAGCAGGCATATTCACAGGTTTGTTTGTAGAAGCTATTGGCTGTGAAATGGTGCATTTTTTTGAGAGTTTAAAAGGCGGAGGGATTTATGGGAATTTTTCTGCTATGGGCCACGTGGGCGCATGAATACAAGGCTATTTTTGTCAAAATTGATGGGCATCGCACGTCGGGGCGTTTTAAAAGAGCTGGAGGTATGTGATTATGATAAAACTTGGTCAGCATGTCAATGAGATGATGGCAGATGCTGTGAAAAAGTTTCAGAATTTTTAGTGGTCACGTTTTCTTATAATCTAACAAAACGTTAACATGGCCACCAATGCAATTTTCAACTGTGGTCTGACTCCTGTTTCGCCGCAGAGCGCTTCGGGGAAAGGGGTCGACCCCTTTTCTGTAGCGTCATCGGTCTATTTGAGGGATTCCCAAGCAACAACCATACTGATTACATAGTTCACATGTTCCCCTGCTACCTCGTTTTCGAATGGTTGATATCGGAGGGAAACTTTGAAAGTTGTGACATTTTGAAATCATGCGTCATTTTCAGCGTCAATATTCTTCTTGAAGGTAAGGATATGAAACTTTTTAAACTTTATACACATGTTTAATGTATATTTATGTATATATTGGCCAAGTTTGGGAAAAATCTATGGCAGAGAAGTATTTGTTTTTAGCCGCGGTAAAACCGATGTTCGCTCCGAGAAATATCGATGTTGACAAATTTGAACGATTACCCACTGTTTTATTTTACCATCAAAACCACGTTTAATTGTGCAATTAAGGCATCCAATATTAATGTTATATTATTTTAGCCAGTTATGGATTGTTGGTAACTCATGCAATAATATGGATAAGTGGATGATTGACGATTTCTGATCGTTCTCAATCGTTGTTGTCGCCAGCCCGGTGATCACGTGACCTGTTTTAGGCGTCCTCAGCTATTCAGCAAGTGCTTACAAACAAAGACATGTGCATTTAAGCTTGTTTGCTGTTAGATCTATAGAGGTTTCAATGAATTCTGCTACATCAGTTGTTTTTACTTAATGTTTGACTGTAACTTAGTGTGAGTATTTAGTATTTGGTTATTTTACTTGATAGTGATTGTTTATTTGATGCAATTAGATAATTTGATTGAGCAGTCCTCATTGACATTGCTTCTGTTGGCTGTTCAGCCTATTTGGACTTTGGAGCTAACACAAAAGGTGATTCAACACAAAAAGAAGCCATTGTTACTCAAAATTGTAATTGAAACTACTTGTACGTCTTTTATGTGATGAATACTTAATACACAAGCAGTTAGAGTTAGGTTATTTGAGTGGTGGGTCTGATTATATATTAGAACACATCATATGCTCACTTAAGTATAATATATTGAATCTTGTTTTAGTATCTATAATCTGGATACTATTGCATACTAATTAATACATATTATACATTTTAATTTCAGAAGATGCCTCCAAAAAAGAAACGGAAGGTTCCTGCTGCCAAAGTTGGACTTGCTACGCAGCATTTAACAGACAACTTCGCTACCTTGCCCTGTGCTGATGAAGACGTCCTGAATGGTCATGTGTTGTTTGTGTACACTGAACATGACCGTGTGATTTCGCGTACACTCACAGCTTTGAATGATGTTGTTGATGACTGACAATGAATACATGTAGAACAATTGTCATTATGTCTAGTTTCTGTTGTTTTTTTACTGAAAATGTCATTGAAATTGTTCAGGTGTCTATGACTAACAATGAATACATGTAAAACAATTGTCATGTTTGCATGTCTGTATGTCTAATTAAGTCAGTTAATTAGTTATTCGTGAAATAATTAATTATGTGTAATTGTGACATACATTTTACATACTTAATTTTGCTATGTCCAGTTTCTCTACTCCTTAGTAGTGTTTTATTGTATGTATATCATTGAAATATATTAATTATGAATGACATTTTAAAGAAATTTATGAATCCAATAAGTTGGTTAATTAGTGATTCGGGAAGTAATTAATGATGTGTGATTGGAGAAATACTATGGACAGACACATTACTTTCCCATAACCAGTTTGTATGTTATTTTGTGGTGTGATCTCATTGAACATTTCATTAAAATATATGATGTATGAATGAATTTATTAAAAAAATAATTTCATGAAATGATTCGTTTGAGTAATTAATTATTAATCTAAGAACTGAATTGGCATCACAATGTAATGAAAACTACATCATTATAAATAGTTGTCCATGGGAATTATACACTAAAATTTTTATCTTAATAATATTAATATTAAGAAAGTTATGACATTTTGAAGTGCAAAAACTTGATTACTGGTCACACGTTTGCCTATGTTTTACTGTAAAACAAAGGGACGAAATTTAGACATAATTTCCGACATTCAAATTGGCATAACTTTCTTAATATTCACCATAGAACAAATATCTAAACACCATGTTAAAGCTGTTTCCAAGCTCTTTTCTGTGGTATCAGTTTTATTGAGATACAATGTATTCTAAAATAATTGTCACGTACCTAGATAATATCATGATCCGGGAGTCCTGCCATCGAGTTGAAAGACTTCTACTTTGTTTTTTATTTAAACAATTAATTGAAATGTGTAATAATTCGTGTATTGTGTATTATGTAATACATTTTTTATTGTGAAATAAACTCATTTGAGTCATTAAAAAATAGCATGAAAAATCTAATTAAGAGCACTTTTATTTTATTTATTCACTATAAAAATGTAACTTGCACAAGTTTTACAATTATCAACAACCGCAGTGGCAAACATAAACTTGCACTACATCTCATAGGCAGGTTATGCAGAATTGTATGATACAATAAAATGCTGCATAATTTTTGTACATTTTAACATTGATCAAACAGACCAGGTACTCGTAATCATGCTAGATTACATTGCCAAAGTGTTTATTGATACAAAGGAAGAACCATACATATGTATCGTCGAATCGCCAATAAATCGCTCTACTTTATTTGAATTATTTCCGTTACTGTCACTGGGAATAGTTGCCCACCAGAATGCACATTGCATATTACAATAGGTGGCAGCACCTGACGGTCACTATATTGTATCTCTCCCCAAAACAAGAAATGTTTATGAAGAAGGAACTTTTGAGAGTCTTGGACTGTTCAAACTTGAAACACAAAATACAGTCCCATATGTCATCTCACATTTGTTCCAGGAGATGGTGGCTCTGGGGGTACCGTAATCTCTCTCTCGTCCTCGGTGTCATCGTCGTCGACCACTTGGTGGTCTTCTGCTACCGGTATTTCGTGTAGCAGTCTGTGAAACATCGACATGTTTCACGTAACGAGTGACCCATCTTGGCAACGTGCCGTCACCGTGGAGCCCTTTCGGCTGGTGATGACCAATGGCCTGGGTTGAAACGGTGTAGACAGTTTCCCTGTCTTGCACTGACATATGAGCACGACATCGCCGATGTCAATCAAGGACGCTTTAACCCTTGCCTTCTTGTCGGCATAAGCCTTCATGTCGCCTTTGGCCCTTGTACCACTTCTGGCAACTTTGTATGCTGATCTCGGCCAAACATTAGTCTGTGTGGTGTGAAGGCTGTCGCCAAGACTCGTCACGTGTGGCATGTTGCACTAGATTCGCAGCATCTGTCTCTCACTTTTCTATAGTTGGAGAGCTGCTTGGTCGACATCAGTACTCTGGTACTGTGTTGTGTTGAACCACGCTGATGACAGGCTGAAGCATGCTGTCGTTAACTGTTTCCTGCTTGACTTCCCTCGATTGTCACGGCAATCTGTATGGCGACAGAAGCTACCAATTTCACATAGTGCTCTTACATGTTTTGCTCACGGCTGTGCAGGATCCCCTATCCTGCTGGATGCCAGGACATCCAGGTCGGTTGGGTTGTCTGCACCAGGCTGATACTTGATGACCATCTTGTATGGTTGGAGACAAAGTCCCCAATGCTCGATCAGAAATTGTGGTCTCGGCTTCTTCCAAATGGTCTCAAGTGTGCGCCTCATTGCAGTCCTCTTGTGGTCGCTGAGGACTGAACTGAGGCGCTCCGTTGATGAAGTTGTCAAAGTGTTCACAGGCCCAGACTGAGGACTGAACTGAGGCGCTCCGTTGATGAAGTTGTCAAAGTGTTCACAGGCCCAGACTGCTGCTAGAGCTTCATGCTCCATATGTCTGACTATTACAATTCTTGTGTACATATAATTCTGTTCCCCAGGTCGCAACTTCAATGCAGGCAGGCTTCTCTTCATTGTGTGTAGAAAATGCCTGTACTATGACTGTGTTTTAATATCTTGTTTGCTTTTGTCTTGAATAACGTTGGTAACAATAATAACAAGAGGGTTTTTATTTATTTCATTATATCGACTTTATTCTTAAATGTAATCATGATTCCATACAAAAGTAATCATAATCTCTTACACTCATTTTTTACTTAATCGTACTTGTAATCATGAATATATTTTTATAATCTATTTTATATATAAGAATAAACCAGACTAAATATATGTTTAAGTTTCATAAAACTTGAAATGTCCTTCATTAAAAACATTGAGTCACTGACTCTACATTTTACCAAGTAAAAGTGAACTAATCCCACTATCATATCAGTTGTCCAGTTACATTTGTCTTGTTCTGCAGATGCACGAAATGGGTAGTTTACTGCAGGTGGGAGGACCGGCTGTGCAAGGATCCTACATACCTAAACAAGAACTGTTGTCTTTGCTTAGACCACTTTGAGCAGTTAACAATTTATGAACGAGGCAAAGCTGGCAAACCACAGACTGATCAAGATGGCTGTCCCAACACTGTTTAACACAGCAAACCCCCCTGCTTCAGTGACTATGAAGTGTGTGCTGCTCACTCCAAGAGCCATTCTGGTCATGAAGAGGCGAGCAATCAGTGAGCCACCCCCTACTGACTCCTCTCCCCCCGGAGCAGTCAGGTACATCATACTATAGTTATTTTCGTCAAAAATATTTCTTTCAGGAAGCTCTGTTGACATTTGCTGTAGTTCTTTTCAAGGTGGGTCTCTAATGGTTAATATAAAACACACAAACTAGTATCTGAGTGAGTTGTGGTTGGTTCAATTCCAGCCAGTGATACGGGGGTTGCAGAGAGCTCCCAACAACACGCCTGGTTGTGGGCAATCTCGCTGAAATATACGTGTTTGTAAATATTACTCCATCGAAGAAACAGAAATATAGTAGTTTAATCATGTAACTAATGCAAGAATTAGTTCACAGGCCTGGGGTATATTACATTGCAATGTAACAGATTACTATTACTTAGTTTCCTTTCTATTATTATTACATGCTGAAGGCAATGCAATCTATTACTATTACATTTCAAGCTATTACTACCAGTAGGCTAATTAAGTATAAACTCTGACCCATGGATTGGGACGAAGTTGAAAAATGACACCAGGGTACCACGGAATTGGGTCTCAAGTCTCAAGTAGTTATACTCCAAACAGCCAAATCTTGAGCTAACGCAGGAGTTTGGACCAACGGCTTTTAGTGTCTCTTCTGAAAGACACGATCAAAGTGGGGTGAACGAAATTGCTCATGCTTCAAAACCGCGGAGGTGGAAACGAACCACCGTCCTCTCGATCGACAGGCGGGTGCTCTAACCATTAGACCACCGCTCCCCCACAGTGATGCCCAACGGTAGGATAATCAACTATATCCTAAGTGTCACTGACGACATCCAATACAATAATATTTATTATCTGTACTGCTTGCTGTTTGATCTAATGTGTGGAATTTTATTTACTTAACTATGCTTAATCAACTGTATTTTATAACGGATGTCCATCAAAAAACATAATTGTTGCCGTTCAATATATAGTTACATTTTTCCATCTATTTTAATTTACAATAACTATAATTAATAAAAACCCTTGTACAACTGAGAATAAATTGAGTATTTACGGCCTTACTTTTGTACATACCATAAAAAAAGAAATAATTTTTTTACCCCATCAATAATATACAGCAGGTATGTGGCAATTTTTTTT
The DNA here is from genome assembly GCA_963662155.1 of Lamellibrachia columna. NCBI lineage: Eukaryota > Metazoa > Annelida > Polychaeta > Sabellida > Siboglinidae > Lamellibrachia > Lamellibrachia columna. Next base: position 24,371,625 of record OY759270.1, on the reverse strand, counting down.
TTTACAAAACGCATTTCAGTACAAAACAGAATATCATTCAGTGCTAAGTTATGCTGCTCAAGAAACCCATTGGAGAACATAACAGCTTAAATGAAAAAAGCCCTTACAAAAAGGTTAGCTTAAATTACAACCAAAAATAAGCATTGTATCTGCTAGACAAGCATAATCAAAATAAAATTTCCCATCATTTTGTTGCACCTAAATGTCATACATGACTACCTTCATAAGTTAATTAAATGTTCATAATTCCAAACACAAACAAAATACAGGAACATTCCCATCCGAGGAAAGAAGCAACACAGGTATGTTATCTGTGCTGTCACATCACTTATGACAAAACTTGACCGTCTACCAATTTTTGCAGTCTATTTTGTCTCGCAAATGTTGGTTGTATTCATGCAGTGTCGTGCAGCTGGATGTTCACCATGAGATAATAATAATGTTTATTGTCTCAAATAACATAAATTCATGTACATACAGTCAATCAGCCGATCAACTACTAAACACATTTAAGACAATGGAAAAGAAGCAAATTGCTTTTTAAGACAATGGAAAAGAAGCAAATTGCTTATGTTTCCTTTTTCAATTATATATTAAATATGTTATTAGATGGAGCAGCATGGACTCCATGTGGCAGACATCGCACTTATAGACCCACTCTCAGCTAGTGATGCAACTATGTTGGCCTTTACCTTCTCACCGTGTATGCATTTATCGACCTCTATTACAACAATTTATTTTAAATAAACACTGAACATTTTTAACTGCCTGGGGTAATAGTAATATGTAATAGTAACGATTACAATTGTTCAAGTAATAGTAATAGATGGAACAGAATGCAATGTAACAATAATAGAAAGCAAAGTACTAGTAATTGAGCTATTACTTTGCTATCACAAGTGAACATTTCAATCACACAAAATTCAATTTTATTGAAAATAATCAGACCAAAAAATCCTCTATTTTGACTTAATGGGACTTGACAAGCATCATGTTCAGTCTTTCACATGCAGTAGTATTTTTTCCCAATAGTGGTGATAAAATGGTTTGGTATCCGAATCATGACAGTCAATGAACTTTAGTACTGTTAGCAGGAGACTGTGGTATGGCTAACTCTGTGACAGTGTGATTGCTGCATGGCTAATTTGTCATTTGAAGCCAGGTCCACCAGCCATCTATCCTTTTCTTTATTTATCTATTTATTTATCTTTTTCGCACTCACTGAAGCAGGATAAGGGTTCCAGGCTTCCAGCAATAAACATACTATCTTTAACATCTCAATCAATCAATCACTCATTGCCATCTCCTAACCCTAGCTGCCAGCCTGCCATGCTGGGTAATGTTTGAACAAAACCTAAGGGCGTATACCAACTTTTCTGAGTTTTTTTCAGTTGGTAGCTAACTTGCACATTATTGACCAAGAGTGTTAAAAACATTCTATCCTTTTCGTTTCAGTCGCGCCATAAGTAGTACGCTCTTTGATTAGGGCACTGATGTAAATATAATTTTATAAATATGTGACTATATATAAGTGTATTTATATGCATATATTTAAGTGTAATTATTCATATTACTACTGCTTTAAATATCAAGTGAAACAGCAGAGGAAGCTGTTACATGCAGAAACGTATTTGTGCTTCAGTCATATTTGTGCTTCAGTCACATCAGCTATTTGTTCTGCTTTGAATATGCAAAAAAAGGATGATATCCTAACATTGCAGTGGTGATGCGACTTTCCTTCACTGAATGCCGTAACAAGAAGTCTGCTACAACTTGTAGACAAACTCAAGTCCTTCTGCCTTTGTTTTGTCAGCACATGCCTTGTCCATGTCTTCACACATCTTCACATCAAAGTGGTTAACCCAGTCACCAACTTCACCTGCAAGTGGAAAGGTAATAAACAATTAAAACCACCTCAATCTATGACGCTATTACAGTGAACTCTGCTTAACCGAATCAGCCGTTTAGTAGAACTAAATATATAGCAATAATATACACAAGCAATTACCATGCACACATTAAAAAAAACACATTTGGAATTAAAATAGAGAACACACATTTACTTTTCAGGCCTTGACATTAAGCGCTTGTACCCAGTGGCCCATCGGGCCAATACATGTTAAAAGTTACAGGCCCCCTAAAAAAAGTTACAGGCCTGAAATTTTTTCTATAAATTGATTAAAAAAAATTTTTTTTCCAATACATCACATTACAAGTCGAAGGATGCGAGTTTAAACAAGTCAAAATAATTTAAAAAAAAACTGCAACTATATACTATTATTATCATTAACCAAGCATTTTAATTTAGCAGATGGGGAGTACACCATGGTTATTGTTTACTGCACAATGTGATAAGACTTATAAATGTCAACAACATAACTATTGGCATTACATACATGTTCCAGCATGAAACCATTAAGTAAATTCTACTATTTATTATTACATATCTTTGTTTAGACAGGGAAAGATTCTGTTTCGTAAATGTGATTCACTTTTATTGTGTAATGGTAATTATTAAAACCCTACATTCTACATTTGTGGCTAAAACGGACTGACTATTTTGAACATTGTAAGTACATTTTGGTTAACTGAAAGTTGGAGGGTCTGGGGAAACCCTTCAATTTAAATGTGTTCGCTGGTAGTACTGGGTTATTGGTTCAAATTATGATGGGTATTGCTATTCAAGTTACCATATTCGACCTATTAAGCGTACATGCCCTAATTAGTGTACTCCCCCTTTTTAATCAGTAGTATTCACATTACCTTATTATTCCCTATTGACGCACAGTGCGCGAGTGCGAAGGCTTGTGTGCGCGTCTATTAGTTCTCAAACATACCCCAAATCATAATCTGCTGCTATAGGTGAAATCAGCCTCTAAATCAGACTGGTAGCTAATCCGCAGTGTGGCGCCACTGTGCACTATGCGAAGAATGTGGGGCGCTTCTAGGTAATGACACAGGAACCAAGTCATTGATCACCGATGTATTTCATAACTAGCAATTATTTTGCGTGATGTATTTTGACCAATTTACGTGCTTCAAATTGTTTTGATGGTGCTTAATGAACTTAATGTAAGCCTACAATGAGATGTTGCGTTGTTTGTTTTGCAGTTTCAGCGCATCTACCAAACGACACTCTGTCGACACACTACAAAAACGCACGAGACAGACACTGAAAAAGCACGTTCGTTCGTGGTTTTTGTAATTCCAGACAAACAACATCAGCCGGCCACCACTTGATTCTTTGAGTATCATTAAACGGACAATTCAAACTCGCACGCTTTGCTGATGGTGAGTGAGCGATAAAATAAATAAAAGCTAATCCTAGTACTTCCATAGATATCTGGCGAAAGCCGCCAGCAGTGATAACAATGTGGTGCCACGTTACGGCTAAAAACACACTATGAATTATTTCTAAAGAGTCCGCAAGGTGACGCCCAGCCGCAGCAGTACTGCTGTCATTTGCGTTTAGCCTGCCTTCACTCCTGAAAATCTGTTTTTGTTCATTGTTTAACTTTTCAAAAAAGTGGCTGTGCCACTATTAGGTAGTGTGCTACTATTGGGAATTATACGGTACTGTAATTTGACTAGTGTGGAACAACAAGCGTCGCAATCTGGTTTTAAACAGTTGGCACCACTTTTCAGTTTGTCTACACTAGTCACCAAATGACACCACTTGTGTTAAACTGTTACCTTATTGTCTTGAGAAACAAATTTTAGTGTACGCTTGTAAGAAGAGTTTCCATGAAATATTTACATAGCCCAACTTTTTGTTTCAAGCGTACTGTATGCATATTAGGTCGAATACAGTGTTCAAGTTAACCATGTACTGTATCAAAGTTTCAAGCGATTGACACAACTGCTTCATTATATGCAAACAAATATTCTGCTTCATGTTTTGTGAACGGCTATGGAAGAAATATCACGGCAGGAAAATGTGGTTGTGTAGAGAAAAGATTATATGCACCTTTCCTGAAGAATTCTGTCTTACGGTTTTTCTTCGCTAATCCTTTGGGTTCCATCCAGTTGGCTGCTGGATTTTTCTGCATCTTCTTGAAACTGCAGTGGCCAACAACCTTCTCCAACTGCGACTGGTCAAAGTCTTTTCCCAAGAAGGTTGCTATTTGCTTGACCACCGCTACAGGGTTCTGACACAAACACAAATGCAACATCCTTCTTAAAATGCATACTGAATGTAGTTATTAACATGCCATGATACAGAAAATTGGGATACTGCTTATCTCAATGTTGAAACCTTACTGTCTTATGATAATGTTACTCACTGATTAAAATGTCATTTAAAAAACAAATTCTGGTGCAACAAAAATTAAATTTATTTGGTTGACAATCTTTGCTAACAATATACCAGATCTGGTCTTATGATAATGTTACTTGCTGATTAAAAAACAATATACCAGATCTGCAATATACCAGCAATATTCTACAAGAGTAAATCTAAATTACACGAACAATAATGTGTAGGAGAGAATAACTTTGCACTTTTTTCAAATGAATTCAGAGATATGTATGGACACAGATATGTTAAAATGTTACATAGATAACCTTCTACATAGTTCAATGCTTGTAGAATATAGGCTGAAAAACAAACCTTTTGTAGTTCTTCATACGTAATGAAAAGAATATTGGAATCATCTCTGTGCTTCCAGTAACTAATCACATGGTCTGACCAAGGGCCATAAGGTACTGCAAACCAAGAGTAGCTAATTTATACTTTCGATGAAGTCATATTACTCGGGTATTAGCTGTTTTTATGCAGGATGAATAAATGCATAAAAATATTACTTTGGGTCTAGAATATTAGGTGCTCTGAAATGTCAGGATATTCAATCAGCTAACACGGTAGGCCAACTTGGGGTCACTTACATTATTTATTACATAAATTCCAATTCCACACCAATTACAAATTCCAATTCCACCTAAAAATAGCAATTCCAAAAAATAACATATATTTTAGAGCAGCTTTAATTAATTTCTGCATACACGTATTATGATACATAATACATATACATATTTGTTAGGTAGTTTGTCGAGGTTGTAGCGCTGCTGTGCGCGGCTGCTCCCGGTCTGACTGTTATCGTCATTTAACAACGTTCTCAGATTCTGGATTGTCTACGTGCTGTGTAATATATATCGTGAATGTACAGAGAGTACAACTGGAAGGTCTGTGACTTGCTTGTGTCTTTAATAATACGTTTTACATTGACTTTTAAACTGGCCTTTATTCTAAGGCGTGGCTGCCGCTATCAACTTCAACCGGTTTGAACTACACATCCATGCGCTACCAAACTCACCGTACCGGAACATTGCCAAACTCACCGTACCGGAACATTGCCTGCTTGGGGTAGCGACCGCTGAAGCATGTCGCTGTCCAGGACATTGCTTCTGAGTTTAAGGAAATGCATGCAGCCGCCTAGTCACCCGTGGACGGCAACAATAGAAAGACTGCATTTGTGTCCACCACCCCACTAGACGTGGCACAAAAGCCGGAATAAGACGATCCAGGCCAATAACCAGATGGCCAGCAGACGGTGTCATCAGGTCAGTTCTGTGAGCAAACAAACTTGCACTGACACAACTAACTTGGCCGATTTGCTGGGGACTTCAGGCTTCGTACAACATGTCAAAAGATCGACCCACGAGCGTGGCAACATTCTCGATCTTGTCATCACGTCGGAAACGTCAGACGTTATTGCCACTGCTGTTAAGCCTACAGCTATGATCACCGACCACTACGCAATTGAATGCGAATTGCATCAGCCAAAACCAACGCGCCTGAAACGCCACGTCGATTATCGGAGGTACGCAGCGATTGACAACAGTCGGTTTGCAGCTGATCTGGCGGCTGCCGATTTCAATGCTCATGAGTTGGACCCGATAGCCCTTCTCTATCGTTATGACTATTGCCTACGCAATGTCGTTGATGAGCATGCCCCTCTCGTGTCACGGACTATTACGGTGAGGCCAATGACCCCATGGCACACCAGTGAACTGGCCGAAGAAAAACGAGCTTTGCGTCGGGCCGAACGCCACTGGCGACAATCATATACGGACCGGCGTAACACTTTCCGGAAATCACTGAGGAAAGCACGTTCTGAACACTATCGAGCAGAAATCGAGAAAGCTGGCGGCAACATGCGCCTGGTCTACGAAATCGCAAATGCACTTCTGGGTCGAGGCGTAGACCGGCCCCTACCCGAAGGGTCAGACGCTACCCACGCGGCACTTGCTACCTTATTCCAGCGAAGCTTCACAGACAAAGTGGATGCGCTGTGTCGTAACCGGTCTCAGCAGCCAGGCGATGACAGAGGTGACTGCTCGTTTAAATTTCTTTGAACCTGCGTTGCCATCGGACGTGAAACGGATAGTGCTGGCATCTGCTGTGAAGTCGTGTGAACTGGACCCACTCCCAACATCGCTCCTGAAGTGTCACATTGATTCTCTGTCTCCGGTCCTGGCCCGTATCATCAACGCCTCTCTATCGTCTTCTGTGGTTCCTCCATCAATGAAGCACGCTGTTATAACACCAATACTAAAGAAGCGAGGCTCTGACATCAACGTACTCACCAACTACCGCCCTATCTCTAACATCACGTTTGTGGCGAAGATAACTGAGCGCTTCGTTGCGCAACAACTGCAACACTTCATGGACGAGAACGGCATTTACGGAGTATATCAAAGTGCGTACCGTCCACATCATAGTGCCGAGAAAGCGCTTTTGCGTAAACATAACGACGTGGCACAGGCCATAGATAGTCGCCGGGGTGTACTTCTGGTGTTGCTAGACCTCACTGCGGCATTCGACACCATCGACCACACCAAACTGCTGCGACAATTGCGTGGCTACGGATTATGTGGCGACGTACATGCTTGGCTGACATCGTATCTGCATAATCGAACAAATGTAGTACGCGTGAAGAGTAGCTTGTCGGAAGTTAATAACATTACGACAGGAGTACCGCAAGGGTCGGTTCTTGGACCTATACTTTTTAATGCCTACATTGCTCCTTTAGCGAAACTATTACACCAGCACAACATGCAACACCACCTGTATGCCGACGACACTCAATTGTACGTCACTTTCCCACCAACGGACCACATGCAAGCTCTCGCACGCATGGAGGCCTGCATACAGGATGTAAAAACATGGCTCTGTGACAACGGACTCGTCATGAATGAGAACAAATCAGAAGCCATAGTTATACGTTCACCAAGTCTGCGAACTCCTATTACGTTTAGCCGCATCAACATCTGTGGCCAGTTCGTTGACACATCCGTCGTTATCCGAGATCTTGGATTTGCCATTGACACTCATCTGTCGATGGCATCTCAAGTGTCGAACATATGCCGCAGCGCTTACTATCATCTAGCTCGAATTGCTAAGATTCGAGACTCTCTCACCACCAGCGTTTGCAAAAGTCTGATTCACGGACTAGTAACATCACGGCTTGACTATGGCAATGCGATGCTATTTTTAATAACCGATCGCCTCCTGCACCGTCTGGAAATGGTCCAGCGGTCAGCGGCTCGCATTGTCATGCAGATTCGACGGGGTGATCGCCAGTCCATGACAACAATACTGCGGCAACTACACTGGCTGTCCATTAAGAGAAGGACTGAGTATAAGATATTCGTCCTTGTGAACAAGGCACTCTACGAAGGCACACCAGAGTACCTTGCCGCACTGCTGCACCAGTACGCACCACGACGCTGCCTACGCTCTACCGGCGGGCTACTTCTCGACGTGTCACGAGTCAACCTAGAACGTTTCGGCCGCCGAGCATTTGCCTGCGCTGGCCCCACGCTGTGGAATAAACTGCCTGCCAACATACGTGGAAACGGCAACCACCCGCAATTCAAGAAGCTACTAAAGACATTTCTTTTTTCCACTTAATGGGTTTTACCGCTTTGATATTGCATTTTTAATGATCTTATTACATATTATCAATCCTATTTATGTTCTGTACTATTGATGATATTAGCGTTTTATTTCCTATTTGAGATTTATCTTTTATGTACAAATGCCATGTAATCAGTATACTTTTTCTTAAAATAATTTTACACACGCGAACATTCTGCATAGTTTTTAACATTTTATACAGGGCATGTATTATTATTATCACCATGTCTGATGTCTGTACACACCCGTGAACGGGGCAGTAGCCCCGGATTTGATGGTGTCAAAATAAAGTTTTATTATTATATATTATTATTATACATCATATTATATTTTATTGATTATTTGTAGTCAATCATTTTAGTTAAACATGTTCATATGATGTAATTGAAAAAACTTGAAAAGTAATTGAAAATACAATACAATTCCTTTTAAAAACAAAACAACAATTATTCCAATTCTGAATTGGTATTTCAATTCCAATGTAGTAGTTGACCATAAGCCTGGTTGAAGTTTTTTGAAGTTGATTTGTGTCAACCTGAAAATTACACCCAATAGTCTGATGCACACGTACATCATCACTAGAACTATATATATACCATACCTTTGCCAGATAAAAATGTTTTGTAGAAATCTGTGAAACTTCCCTTGTATTCGAATCCGATCCTCATGCATGCAAAGTGATAGAAGGAGACACACACGTCTCTTGGGTTGCGGGCAATGTAAACAACCTAGAATTAAAACATAATAGCTGATTTAATAGAATAATTCGTGGCATCTCTAGTGTATAATATAACACTTAACATAAAGATGAAATTGTGTGAAATGTCTTATGGAAATACAACAGTAAGGGGAAGCGTTGTTGTATTCTTTGCTGAAACTAATTTTTTCCAAATCTAATTTGAAGTACCAGTTGTACTTCCATCAAAAATGTATCCAACTGTAACTCGAGGACCTGCCTGTCATTGGACATTGGTTTTTCCTAGTTATAGACTTATAGTTCTATTGTTCGCGTCAGGACTTTACACCTTCGTTCAGCGGTCGGTCCCAACGTGTTCAATATACAAATAAATACACGTGCGTGTATCATCAGGTTCGATCTACGTTAGACTTACTGAATATAACAGTAATTACACACCACTACAGTAGGCTAGCTACGGCGTAATTAAGTCCCTCAAGCACATCTGGAGAACATCTTCCCTGGCATTTCAGTTGTGAACCTGAATGTTGTACATTTTGTATGTTGTACACTTTGTATGTTATGGGCTTTGTATGCTGTGCACTTTGTATATTGTGAATGTGTGTGGTGCACTTTGTATTGTACACATTCATGTTACACACACACACGTGGTATACTTTGTGTGTTTGTATTGTGCATAACTGATTAGTAGTATATGTTGAAACTATTGGTCTTCAGCATACTTTGCCATGTCCCTGTCTCACACCATCAGGCATGAAGTCGTATGGCAAGTGAGACTTGACCAGTCTTGGAGGTGTAGACCTTGCTATTGTCTCAATACCAGGATAAATAAACTCAAAGTGCGGGAAGCGCGCATCCAAGTTTGTTTCTGTAGCCTTTTTGAAATCAAGCTCTGTATGAAGCAGGAAGACAATCTCTTGCAGCCAAGTTGTACCTGCAGCGACAAAATTGCAATGATTTGTCATGTACATAACTTGAAGAAAACACCACGATGAATATATTCTATATTTTACTTGAAATGATCCTTTTAACATATTAATCCATGGTGTTTCATCATTGGTAAACTAGAATGCGTGAAAGTAGTTAGTTAATGTTTAAACTATTTGGTACTAAATTTAACACTTGTTACTGTGATCGGTGTATGGACGTTAACGTTATCACGGTTATATCACAACACACATATTATACATTTCCAAGACGATATCTAACAAAATTTGGAGCGTACAAAACGTTTGGACGATTTGTCACAAATTTATTTTTTAAGTTTTTATTAGTTGTTCACGCACTGAACATAAATCGGTGGTATTTGTGCTAATATACGCACTCTGCAGAATATCTGCGTCTTAAACGTTACTTATTACTGCCCATCGTCGTAGATAGTAGTCGCGCTGTATAATTCGTCTAAATAAAATAGCGTGACTTGTATGTTTGGCAAACCTAGACTAGTGATCTGTTTGGCCAATGAAAAGTATCAGCATTTTCTGATGTTGTATTATTGAAATTAATTGTACTTATATATGCTGATACCGCACATGTGGTCCTGCTATAAGCCCAAAAGGCTTTCCTAGAGACCGAGTTACATACCAATATAATTGCGCATAAAGTCCGGCATACACGTCACGACGCGGCAACTTGTCGGCTACCTTTTGGAGACAAATTGTCGGCGACAAAATGCGACGGGTTGATGTACGCACTCCTGGTGGTGGTAGTGGCAGGAACATCTGCCACTGCCCAGCGGAATTCAGTACAAAGAACAATTTGCCACGTACAGCGGTTCGGCCAAAACGTACGAAAATCAAAGTGCGTTACACGTACGTGCCCCGACGCCGTACGACCGCAGATCTTTAATTTTATATAAAATTGCCACTTACCTGGACGCTCCACTTCCTCCCAGGCCTTTGCTTTTTTCGAGTCGTACAAGCAGAGCCTCTCCTGCCACCGACCAATTAGCTTTTCCTCGCATTCAACGTTTCACTCAAGCTGCGCCATTTTCAGTTTTTTTACAGGCAGTCGCCGACGTGTCGCCGACGAGGGTGTATCGGCATGCACGTCATGACACGAATCGTCGGCGACGATTTGTCCCCGACAAATTGTCTTTAATATCAAACATGTTTGACATTCCAAGACACGACAAAAACTGGATAAAACTATCTTCGACAAAAGTGTCGCGTAGTGAGAGTGCATACACGTCACGACAAACGCGTCGGCGACTCGTCGGCGACTCAAAAACTTGTCGTAGACCAGTGGTGTCGTGACGTCTATACTGTGTTTAGACAAAAGAAACAACTATTTTTACTGAGGCACACGACGCATGTAGAACGTCATGACGAAATTGTTTACATATTCCATTTGTATGTTTGCTAATAAAACTGCATTTTGTACCAACATTACATTTACATATATTATATGATTACGCTCCTTGATCACATTATCAATTATCCTCGAAATGTATGCCATCACGTTTTCTTCACTTTCCCGGATTGAGATCACACATTTGATTTTAGAATATACACATGAATATAATATACATGTATATATAAATAAATAAATAAATAAATATATATATATATATAAATATATATATATATATATATATATATATATATATATATATATATTTATATATATATATATATATGTATATATATAATTATATATATGTATATATATATACATATACATACATATGTATATATATATATTTATATATATATATATATAAATATATATATATATATACATATATATATATATATTGATGAAAAGCACTTTCAACAAGCAATTGAAATAACTCTGGAAAAAAACATTACATTCTATTAAGAAAACAACTGTAAACGCTGCAGGCAGAAAACTATTCTATCCAAGCTCGCACGTGCTACGCAGGATTCTAAATTGTGTTTTTATTCCCGTCTTCCTTCCTTGGGTTGGATATTGACAATAATATTAAATTTCGTGCAGTTATCGTTGATGAACACAGTTGGATCTCTGGAGACAACTATCACGTTATACGACGTCAATTTCATTACGTGACTTCCCGTCGTAATATACACAGGCACATACTATTATTGCCTTCCCGTCGTAATATACACAGGCACATACTATTATTGCCTTCCCGTCGTAATATACACAGGCACATACTATTATTGCAGCCTTTTGTCATACCAGAGTATTGCAATTTGACTTGGACAACACTACACAATTGCACAAACAGTTGCAATGGTAATAAAACGTAAATTACCATAATGTAAATTACTGGCATTGTCACTGAGGTTTTTGATCTATTATGCATCTATTCAACGATACGTAATACTTGTTTCTTAAATTACATTAAAACAATAATATTATTTAATAGAACAATAACGCCGATCACTTGTACGGCAGCAGGCCAGGGGCCGGTTTCATGTCGCTTACTTGGACTACGCAGTGGGCGTAACACCCTGCTTAGCCTGCACCTCCTACCCCCGTGGCGTAACACCCTACTGAGCCCGCGCCTCCTACCCCCGTGGCGTAACACCCTACTTAGCCTGCGTTTCCTACCCCCGTGGCGTAACACCCTGCTTAGCCTGCGCCTCCTACCCCCGTGGCGTAACACCCTGCTTAGCCTGCGTCTCCTACCCACGTGGCGCAACACCCTACTTAGCCTGCGTTTCCTACCCCCGTGACGTACCACCCTACTTAGCCTGCGTCTCCTACCCCCGTGGCGCAACACCCTGCTTAGCCTGCGTTTCCTACCCCCGTAGCGTAACACCCTACTCAGCCTGCGCCTCCTACCCCCGTGGCGTAACACCCTGCTTAGCCTGCGTCTCCTACCCCCGTGGCGTAACACCCTGCATAGCCTGCGTCTCCTACCCCCGTGGCGTAACACCCTGCTTAGCCTGCGTCTCCTACCCCCGTGGCGTAACACCCTGCTTAGCCTGCGTCTCATACCCCTGTGGCGCAACACCCTGCTTAGCCTGCGTCTCCTACCCCTGTGGCGTAACACCCTACTCAGCCTGCGTCTCCTACCCCCGTGGCGTAACACCCTGCTTAGCCTGCGTTTCCTACCCCCGTGGCGTAACACCCTGCTTAGCCTGCGTTTCCTACCCCCGTGGCGTAACACCCTGCTTAGCCTGCGCCTCCTACCCCGTGGCGTAACACCCTGCTTAGCCTGTCTCGTACCCCCGTGGCGCAACACCCTGCTTAGCCTGCGTCTCCTACCCCTGTGGCGCAACACCCTGCTTAGCCTGCGTCTCCTACCCCTGTGGCGTAACACCCTACTCAGCCTGCGTCTCCTACCCCCGTGGCGTAACACCCTGCTTAACCTGCGTTTCCTACCCCAGTGGCGTAACACCCTGCTTAGCCTGCGTCTCCTACCCCCGTGGCGTAACATCCTGCTTAACCTACGCCTCCTACCCCCGTGGCGTAACACCCTATTTAGCCTGCGCTTCCTATTCCCGTGGCGTAACACCCTATTTAGCCTACGCCTCTTACCCCCGTGGCGTAACACCCTATTTAGCCTGCGCCTCCTACCCCTGAGGGAAAGTCCACTAAGTAGTTCTTGGGAACTTTCAAAATGGCGGTTCTCCGACAACTAAATGACGCAGCAAGATGAGGATTATGCGTAGTGTTTACAGACAGAAGACACGCTTTCGAAATGTACGGTGATGTCAAGTGTTTAATAGGTACCGTTTTCGTCGTGATGATATCACAGACAGACTTCTATTTCTACACAAAACGGTTCGCTCACAGCAACGCTCCAAAGTCTTGTCACCTTGCGCGTATTAGCAATGGACATCTCGGGAGAGTACAGGGGGTGAGGACCAACAATTTTTATTTTTAATTCAGGAGAGCTTCCTTATTCAGCACGTGCTAAAACCAACCAGGTGAGAATGTTTTAGATATAGTTTTATCATCACAAAAAGAATTAGTGGACAATGTAAAAATATGATGTAACAGTGATCACAATCAAATACATTTTGACATAAATGTAAAATTAGAAAGTAAAAATAAGAAAACGTATAGGAGAAAGTTCCACAAAGGTAACTATTAAGATATGAGAAAATAGTTAGCAAAGCTAGCTTGGAATAACATGCTGATGAATAAGACCGCAATTGGATGTTGGAATATTCTAAAATATGAAATTGAAAGTATCATCGATAAATTTGTTCCCAAGGAAAACTGGCTAGAAATAAACACTTGTCAAAGGAAGCTATTATGAATATAGTGTTTAAACAAACTATGTGGAGGGTTTATAGGCGCACCAGAAAGGATGAAGATTATGCAAATTACAAAGAGGCACTTAGCCTAGCTACAACTGAAATTAGACAATCTAAAAGAACCTTTGAAAAAAGAAATTGGCAGGTAATATAAAAAAGACAGCAAGAGTTTCTATGTTTATGTAAGGAGTAAACAGAAAGTTCGAGATAAGGTCGGACCACTGGAAAACAACAGGGGAAACATAATTTCAGACGGGTTTCAAATGGCAGAGGTCCTGAATGAGTATTTCAGTTCAGTTTTTACCACAGAAGATATCAGCTCACTCCCAGTTCCATTTACTAAATTTGAGGGCAATAAATCAGAACATTTAGGCCAGTTATTTGTAACTACTGAAATGATAGCAAACAAAATTAAGAAGATGAAAGATAATACATCACCTGGCGTTGATGTGATACCACCAAAACTGCTTAAGGAAATTGTTGAGCAAATTAGTACACAACTTGCAAAATTGTTTAACTTGTCACTAGAAGAAGGAATAGTTCCATCAGAATGGAAAGAGGCAAACATTACACCGCTATTTAAGAAGGGATCGAGGAACAAGCCAGAAAATTACAGACCAGTGAGTTTAACATCAGTTGTATGTAAATTACTCGAAACATTAATTAGAGACCACATGGTGGAATTCCTTGTAAAACATAAATTAATAAATACATCTCAACATGGGTTCCTAAAAGCAAGGTCATGTCTAACTAATCTCTTATGTTTTTTTGAAGAAATTACAAAGTGGGTAGATGACGGGTCACCAGTGGATGTTGTCTACTTAGATTTTAAGAAAGCTTTCGATAAAATGCCACATCAAAGATTGTTACTTAAACTAACAGCCCATGGCATAGGTAATGATGTAATCAACTGGATAGAAAACTGGCTTACACACAGAAAACAGAGGGTAATAGTAGATGGTGAGATTTCAAACTGGAAATCTGTTTTGAGTGGGGTACCACAGGGATCAGTATTAGGCCCTATACTGTTTTTAATGTATTTTAATGATCTAGAAGATAACATATCTAGCAAAGTACTCAAATTTGCAGATGACACAAAAGTATTCAGAAAGGTTACTAATGATACAGATAAACAAAGTTTACAGGATGATCTAGATAAATTAGTTAAATGGTCAGACAAATGGCAAATGTTACTCAATTTTGAAAAGTGTAAATGTATACACATAGAACATGGAAACATGGACGAAGAATATAAAATGGGGGATGCTGTACTAGGTAGAACCACACAAGAAAAGGACTTAGGAGTAACATAGTGCTGACATGAAAGTTTCAGAGCAATGTGGGATTGCTGCTTCGAAAGGAAATCAAATTCTAGGGCTAATTAGGAGAACTATCATATGTAAGGAGAAACAGCTACATGTACCCCTGTACAAAGCAATAGTTAGACCACATTTAGAATATTGTATTCAAGCATGGAGGCCTTATCGTAAAAAGGACATAGACAAGCTAGAAAGAATACAACGAAGAGCAACTAAAATGATTCCAGAATTGAGAGACCTTAGTTACGAAAGTCGCTTATTACAATGTGGTTTGACAACACTGGAGACCAGACTAAGAGGAGACCAAATAGAAGTGTTTAAAATAGTGAATGGTTATGAGGATGTTGACAGGAATATGTTCTTCAAACTTAAAGAAGGCAGTAGAACCAGAGGACACAAAGCAGCATTAGTTAAGGAGCAGTGTAGGTTGGATATGAGAAAGTACCCTTTCTCACAAAGGGTGATAAATGAATGGAACAAACTGCCAAATGATTGTGTTAATGCTAGTAGTGTGAATATTAAAAAAAATAGAATTGACAGATAATTGATAAGGGCGGGCTACACATAGAAGAGAAAATTGTTGGACTCTCGATAAGCCAATGGCTTCCTTGTCCACTTGCCATCTGGAACTTGTTGATTGGGGTGGCAATTTTGTTAAATCTTGTTAAATATAGTAACTTTCAAGTGGTTGTGGGCGATTTGTTTGGCATTAGCAACTAGCAAGGCAACATGGTGGCTGCAGCATTCGCTCGATTCGTACCTCGATACGTTTGCTTCCACGAACACTTGACACATCAGCAGGAATTCTCAATAAGGGTAGTAAAACCGCATCAGAGACTGGAACAGTAATTCATCAAGCTGTGACGCAGACTGTTCACTGAAGCTTTTGGATAAGAACACGGATTGTGAACTAATGGAAAACTGCATTTTTTGCTGCCAACGTTGATGACTGTGAATTTATCATGAATAATTATTAATCATTATTGTATTGGACTTATGTACGTTATGTACATTAATAATATAATAAAATAAGTTGTGTTAATCAGACTGTGTTTAATACAATAAGTTTAATACAATAATAAACAATGGATGTACGATAATTATTTAGACACCGACACTGTTGAATGGCATAAGCTACACAAAACTCGACTTGCTCAGTTTTAAGCAACTACTTAGCTATGCAAAATGTTGAGTTTACGAACTTGCGTAGCGCTAAGTAACTGCGTAGTTTAAGTAGGCGACTTGTTCAATCATTAACTGAAGTGAAAATCGAAATGCAGAAAAATCTAGATTTTGTTCCTTCGTGAAATTTCGTCGGGCAAGAGGAGGTCACGACCATGATCGGCATTGACCCACACAGTGTTTATCATTTTGGATATCCACTATTTTGATAGTGGATATCGATTATTTGAAGAAAAAATAGGCATTTTTTTATTAAAAAGACTGCGCACATTACTTAAACTAGTCACACACTACACATCTGGACATAAGTGAACCGGATTCGCGATGGCTGAACCATTTGAGGAAGCAGCTTTAACAAAACAATTGAGTTGAAAATTGCTGACCGACAACAGCAGTGGCAGCTGATGTCGTTGTTGTTTGCTGCTGCTTTAGTAACAGCAACACCAGCAGCAGCAGCAGCAGCAGCAGCAGCAGCAGCAGCAGCAGCAGCAGCAGCAGCAGCAGCAGCAGCAGCAGCAGCAGCAGCAGCAGCAGCAGCAGCAGCAGCAGCAGCAGCAGAATCAGTACATCCCTCCCGTACGAATGAGCCCGTTCGCCTTGTTGGACGGATCCCTAATGGACCGGGAGAAGGAGCAGCGCAGTGATCCGTGATACCGACGACAGCTTCATCCTAGACCGAGGTCGTGGAATGCAACACAGATAGCAGTTCGTGCCCAGTCGCGAACACCAGCCGTTCTTGAGAATCGTCGCACAATCATAGCCTCCGACGAAAGGTCTCTCCATGCTCTCCTTGTTATGCGGAGGACATACGTTCGCGACCGGGTAGACCGACATGTAGCGACAGTTGAGTGTGAGGTAGCCTGCAAGATCACCGCGGCCTCTCAAATAATGTATTTACAAATTGCAAACCCCACTAAGAACCGCGCTGATATGCTTTGTTTGGTGTTGACCCAGGAGGATTGTTTACTTGTTTGCTTGTTCCACTTGTAGAGCAACAACCTGAACTAGTACACATTTTTTGGGTGTGTACGATTATGTGTAAGTAACGAAGTAGCATGACCACGTTAGTATTGTATGCTTCGAACGATGATAGCGTAGCTAATAAATACTATGCACAAGGAGTCGACGAGATGTGTGTGCGTGTGTGTGTGTGTGTGTGTGTGTTTGTGCGTGCGTGCGTGCGTGCGTGCGCGCGTATCAAACCCAAAAAAAAAAACATCACAAATCAAGACATTTCATTCAATCACGTAAATACTTTGTGAAAACCGAAGTCGAAAGATGGCGGAGTAAGTCGTAAATTGTGTCGTTAAAAATGCCCAGTTGTAATTGCGGTGCTCTGCACTCACGCAACGTGTGCGTGAAAGGTCAAGAATATTATTAAATTAACAGAGCATATAGCACATGCACTAATTACTCGGTTAATTGAATAGCTGATCAACTAATAAATGTTTAATTGCCGCTCAAAATACTCGAACGTTTTCAGCAGAAATATCAGAATCTCTGAGAAATACGGAATGAAACATTAATGAACTTGTATGTAGATGTGTACGCAATATTTGTGCTTGAATTGATTAATGTTTTCGTTTCTAGAAATTTGACTTTGTTCTACCTCTCAATAAACTGGAACAGCTGTCCGAATTTTTTCAGAATAACAATTAATTGTAGTTCACTGTATACAGCGATATCGTATATCGGGGGCTTGGTATTCAGATACTGTTCTGCGAATTGCAGTGCATGTTTATACATACGGAACTGCGCGTCCAGATAGTAATTATATCACAGCAGTAATAATTAACATTTTCACTACTCAGCGGTAGATATCATCACGTTTGCCAGTCCGTTACATTTCCATTGGGAACACTGGAGTAGCAGCAGTTGTCTGCTCCTATAAACAATGTTGGTTTTGTTCAACATACTGATATGTTAGTCTTTGTTGGTTTTGTTCAACATACTGATATGTTAGTCTTTGTTGGTTTTGTTCAACATACTGATATGTTAGTGTTTGTTGGTTTTGTTCAACATACTGATATGTTAGTGTTTGTTGGTTTTGTTCAACATACTGATATGTTAGTGTTTGTTGGTTTTGTTCAACATACTGGTATGTTAGTCTTTGTTGGTTTTGTTCAACACACTGATATGTTAGTATTTGCTATACAACACATCACGTAATGTGTTAGCAACGATAAATTGCATCTGAAAGACACTTTCACAAATATATGACAGGCGATGTGACATGTTTCCAGGATACTGATGGTATCTGTGTTGCTATTATTGGTGTGCGATTAATCATATTTGTGCAGTGAAATCTCTTTTGCAAACGTCCCAGGAAATGGTGGCATGTGCAATATATACTGAATGTTTCGTGTTTGCGTTTATCGTAAGCTGTTGTTCAAACAATATAGGATACGTGTGTGCGTGCGTGTGTGCGGGTGTGCGTGTGTGCGTGTGCGCGTGTGTGCGTGTGCGTGTGCAGGTGCGGTTGCGGGTGCGGGTGTATGTGCGTGTGTGTGTGCGTGCGTGCGTGCGGGTGCGGGTGTGCGTGCGTTTGTGCGTGCGTGCGTGTGTGTGTGTGTGTGTGTGTGGATCGGTATGAGCATTATATTTGCTTAAACATATAATTCGAACGGCTTTCTTTTGAAGTTGTTTAATTCTATCACATCTATAGCCCCAGGCCGTTAAGCCATAGCTTAGATGTGACAATATCAGAGTGTTGTACAACATAATCTTTATAGTAAGAAGTAACCATCGTTTGAGTTTATTTAGGATACATATAGTCCTGGAGCACCTATTTGAAATATTGTCGATGTGGCTTTAACTTTAATTAACAAAAACAAAACAAATACAATAAAAAGAAAAATGCGTACCACAGAGGTCATCGAAGTACCGAGATTAATTTGCCAGTTCAATTGTTCATTAAAAGTTAGCCCTAGAAAACTGAACTCATCTACTCGATCTATTTTTAGATTTGGTGGGTTTACCATATTATGAAAATCGTGTATTTGGATTTATTTACATTTAGAGATAATTTGCTTAATTTAAACCACTCATTAATTTTTTCCAGTTCTGTGTTGATTAAGAATGCTACGTTTTCATTTTTGTTATATTGTGCTAACGAATCTAGGGCACTTGAAAGGGTCGTGTCATTGGCGTACACAATAAATTTGAATTTTGGATTAGATTGGGCAGTCATTAATGTAAATTATAAATAGCAAAGGGCCTAGAATTGATCCTTGAGGTACGCCTGTTGAGATATTAAGCATTTCTGATTGGGCTTCCTCAATGTCTGCGTACTGTTTTCTATTTGCTAAATATTTTTTAATAGATCTAAATCTACTCCATTTACGCCATAAAACTATAACTTATATATTAATACTGAGTGGTCACGTGTGTCAAATGCTTTCGATAGGTCCAAGTAAATATTTAGAGATATATCCTTATTATCTATACGTGTTAATGTCCTACCAATTAATTGGAGAGAGGCAAATTTTTTTTTAAAGATCATAATAAGTGGAATGACGTATTGGTTGAATGTCCTCATAAAGTGTTTCATTTAACTGTAATTTATTAAATAAAGAATTACGGTTAGTTATTTGGATACGTAATTCTGGTTAAGAAATATGCAATTATAACCGATTGTCTGCTATATATTATACATATAAAATTTAAGATACAATCAGCATGTACGTTGTGCTGCGAATCACCATAACTGCATATGTAGGAATGTGAGAGTAGTACATATGAGTACTGATACAAACATTATTATTTGGGATTAACAAAAACAAAACAAATACAATAAAAAGAAAAATGCATACCACAGAGGTCATCGAAGTACCGAGATCAATGGTGACAAAACAAGTCACAATACAATGGTGAGATAGGACTGCCAGTCATATTAACAATCGCAGGTGCCCATTAGATTATATATATTCACATACACATCAAACGATCTAGACAGATTAGTAAACGATCTAGACAGATTAGTGAAATGGTCTGAGAAATGGCAGATGTGTACTATTAAAACAAAGCTTGTACTGTACCATGATAAAACTCTAATCGAGTTATTATAATGTTAGTAATATATAATATATTATGTTTGTGGAGGCCAGTGATAACCAATTTAATAAAAATATATAAATATATGCATAGTGAACTAAATGTAACAGTTTGAGTTAAGCTATTATGAACAAGGATAGTGTACAATAGGTGTACAATACTTAAAAAGAAACGGTTGCCTTTGCAGATAAGAGAGAAACCAGTGTATCTATGATTAGTAATAACGAAGAAAGTTAAGCCAGTATAACACGAAGTTATTAAGTCAAAGGTATATTAAATAAAAAACAACTATTCCTCTTGCAAGACCACAGTTGTCCTTTACAAAAACCTTTCCATTGAAGGTCCAACAATCCGAGATTTTCTGTAGTCTCTTTAGGGTTCAGGTTTCATATGCCAGAGCAGGTTGTCGAGCGGTCAGATCCTCATTCATAAAGATGTTATCCGAGTGGAGTCTTGGGTTTCGTCGCGCCCGGAATACTCTGTCCCGCACGTGTTCGTTTTCAAAGCGCACAATGATTGCGCGCGGTCGGGTTTCGTCCTTTCGACGGGGGCCGATGCGGAGGCTGCGAGCGATATCAACTTCCTCGATCGGTGGTGTAACCGCCATTGTACCATTAATAATGGCAAAATTTTTTGCTGTCATCTCTTCGCCAGCCGTGGTTTCAGGGACACCCTGAATTCGGAGATGTTGTCTTCTTGTGTACTGTTCGTTACGATCTATCTCCGTCTCTAGGGATATCATCCGTGTCTCCAGTTCCGTAATGCGTGTTTCTCGCGCCTCCGTGTCGATTTGTTGTCGGTCTAGGCACGCGATAAGCGCGTCAAGGCGCTCGGCTAAGGAAGTTGGGAATAACAATTTCCCGTAGTTCAGCCACTAAAGTTTCGTCACGCAGGATGATCATAATTTTTTGGTTCTGCTGTTTTTACTGGAATTTCCAGACCAGAAAGCGTAGCTTTTTTACTTCGGCATTGAAAGTCTAGCTCAGAGTGACGTCTATGTTGTTGTTGTTGTTGTTGTTGTTGTTGTTGTTGTTGTTGTTGTTGTTGTTGTTGTTGTTGTTGTTGTTGTTGTTGTTGTTGTTGTTGTTGTTGTTGTTGTTGTTGTTGTTGTTGTTGTTGTTGTTGTTGTTGTTGTTGTTGTTGTTGTTGTTGTTGTTGTTGTTGTTGTTGTTGTTGTTGTTGTTGTTGTTGTTGTTGTTGCTGCTGCTGCTGCTGCTGCTGCTGCTGCTGCTGCTGCTGCTGCTGCTGCTGCTGCTGCTGCTGCTGCTGCTGCTGCTGCTGCTGCTGCTGCTGCTGCTGCTGCTGCTGCTGCTGCTGCTGCTGCTGCTGCTGCTGCTGCTGCTGCTGCTGCTGCTGCTGCTGCTGCTGCTGCTGCTGCTGCTGCTGCTGCTGCTGCTGCTGCTGCTGCTGCTGCTGCTGCTGCTGCTGCTGCTGCTGCTGCTGCTGCTGCTGCTGCTGCTGCTGCTGCTGCTGCTGCTGCTGCTGCTGCTGCTGCTGCTGCTGCTGCTGCTGCTGCTGCTGCTGCTGCTGCTGCTGCTGCTGCTGCTGCTGCTGCTGCTGCTGCTGCTGCTGCTGCTGCTGCTGCTGCTGCTGCTGCTGCTGCGGCAAATACTCCAGTTTCCGTCCGTTTGACAGTTCCCAGCATGTTCCAGTTTTGATCCTGCCTTGGATTATTTTGAGCCAACCTACCTGGCTGTCTTCTATCATTTATAGCTGCAGCTGACAGTGATGCCAATCTTGTGAACGATCCATCTCTGCACGTCGATTACAGTGTCGTTTGTCGCGTACTTCCCGTGAATGCTCAATTGGTGCTGGAGTGGATATGATGAACTGTAAAGCACTTAGATTTGTCCTTGAGATGGGTCATCAAAGAACTTGGTACAATGCTCAATTCTACGGTTGCTCATGTTGGTGCACCAATATTGAAAACACTATCAGAACTGGTTCAAGGCAATGTTCGCCTGGGTCTCTGTTTGCTGAGATCTCAGTGGTTTCTGTTTATCGCTATGCATGTCGTGTTAATTCCTTCCGTTCGGGGGGTGATTATATTAAGACAGTGCAGCTGTTGCCTCGATGCATTGCATCGCCTGCCTCACTGAATGTATGTAGCCTTGGTTTACTAAATATAAATAGGTTTTGATGGGATCCGTTGTGGGTCAATGACAGCCACACAGTAGACTAACTGTCGTATCGCCTGCCAAGGCCGTCATATCCGTCGACCTCAGACTAGTTCAACCCAGACGGCTCGTTTTCCTGTCGGCAAGTCAGCCACCTGCCGTAAAGAGACGACTTTGCTGTGTCCAGTCCGTAGGACCTCTCAAAGCGCTTTACACTTCGCCCGCTGGCAGATCTGTTCATCTCAACACCAAGTCGACGTCTCTGTGATGCATTCAGCCACGCCGAAATTACTGCGCAAAGACTAATCGGTTTATTATCCACCACAGACAGGACACTGGTCTTTATTTTATTTCTTGTCTCCAGACGTATCTATCCATCATTGCCGTATATATATATATATATATATATATATATATATATATATATATATATATATATATATATATATATATATATATATACGTATGCGTTTGTCCCTTTGACTAGGCTGGACAGGGAGGAATGGGGGATGGGGTATGGAAGAATGGGATGGAGGGATGGAGAAATAATGATATAATGTAAGAAGCATGGAACAAACTTCGTTTTGGGGCGGCTTATATCGTATGCCACTTGTTTATGTTTCACGTTGTACGTTTCCGTCTTTCAGCGACAAGAACAACACCTACCAGCTCCGTCTTCGGGTAGCCTTGTATTTATACAATGCAAATACTGATTATTAGAAGCAGCCTTGATTCCCGCGGGGATGGGTTAATGCAGTCCACTAAGTGCATAGCCCGCGTTCACACCATATGTCTCTGTTGGCGCATGATTATCTCCGCGAGGACCGTTAATCTCCATACCGCACATGATTATCTCCGCGAGGACCGTTAATCTCCATACCGCACCAAGCAATAAACATATTTAAAATGTTGGGATACTGGGATTCCGACTTGTGTAAACAAGCATACCTTGCACCGGCATATTTAGGGGGCGAGGGGGGCGGCCGCCCCACCCAAATGAAGGAAATAATTTGTTTTACATCGGTGATACAGGTAGTAATAGTGATCCACCCCCACTAAAAACGTCGGCTGCCAGTACAAAAATAAAGACGTGTCACCATTTAGTGGCGACGTGTACTACTTGGTGAATGATTGTTTCGGAAATACCGTTTCCGTCATAGTGTGTGTTGCCTAAGATTCGTCGCGGTCTCCTACGGTTTGATTAGAACACACGCTTTAGCGGGAATAAACTGGCATCTTATTTTACTGTGTCTAGTTCCCTGCGGTTAGTTAGTGTTCCCTACTATTAGTTGGTGTTGCCTACTATTAGTCAGTGTTCCCTACTCCACAGCTTTTATCGGCCATACTAGACTCAACCGCTAATGTTCATACCTTTTTCCATAAAACAAACTTTCGGGGGTCCGGAGACCACCTTTCATCCAATCTCAATCCTCCAAGTAGGGTAGACCGGGGATAGTTGTTACAATTTTCAGTTAAAGTCACTTTTTTTGTGAAAATGTTACATGCATTATGTCTTTCAAAGTATACATTAAATTTGTTATTCGTGTGAATAAAATGTACCACACCATTACTATTGTACTTAGGTGGATAAAATTTACCACACCATTACTATTGTACTTAGGTAGATATATGAAGTTTAAGCATACAGAAGTTTAAGTATACAGACGAGTTGCCATAAAAAAATATGATAGTCCAGAGCATGCGTATATTATCTTCTGTTGCCTTTTATTGTCCGTCATGTGTCTATCGCCTTCAATTGGTGATGATAATTTTGTTCGGTCCTGATTCCCACTGTAGATGCGTCATTCAGCTCTATATCATAGAGGGGCCTGCGCACGTGGTAGTTGAGTTCGATTGGACTGGTCTCTGTGCGGATCTGTAATCTCAGTACCAATAACAGCAACGAGCAGCCTAATGTAGGCCAAATTGTTATTCCAACGGCCGCAAGTCGTATCAGAAACCCGAGCACGATCTCCGCTGCGTCCCCATCCTGCATCCTTGCACTTTCACAACGGAATGGAAACGTGTCCTCGTTATAAAATAGCATATCAGTTGACCGGTTACATGTAAACGACAATTGCTACCAAGTGGAGACCGGCAGTCAAGGACGGAATGAAAATATATTAGACAAGACCGGAAATATTGATTCCTCGATCTAGTCACTTTGTACTAGATGCCTTTCATGTAAATCGGACAGCTTTATCTGAACGAAATGTGACAGTGATTTGTTTGTTAAGAGAGTGTTTACGCTGTTCCTGTTGCAAGAACCGAACTGCGCCTTTGTTTGAAGGTTAACATGTCCGCTGGCGTTGGAGGCACGAGCATCTGCCGATTGATAAAAATGTAATATATAAACGCGCGGAATAATAAATATCCAGCGAACGGAAGCCTGTGTTTAAATCCTGGCGGAATGCCATCAAAGCCATGTTGGTTGCGACTGTATTATGCAAGTATGTCTCTATCTATTTGCTATATGCAATTTTCGTTTATCAACGCAGTACTAGGTTTGCCACTAACATATTGATAGTAATGGTATTTGTTCTGCTACGTGCTGGCGGTGGTATATTTAGGGTGGGCATTGCGCAATGGCTTCCTTTTGGCTTAACCTTATTTCCTATGTAACCCGCTGCGCGGTAAACTAATGGCTTCCCCCTCATTGGCCTCCCCTTTGCGATATTCTATATACGGCACTGCCTGCTGGCATCTCGGTACATCGTAACGAGGTAACTCGATCGGAAGTAATTGGACCCAGGCATCTCCGATTCTCTCTAATACCAGCAGATCCTCCCACCGTTTGTGCACGTGGGAAGGTGGGGCACGTTCGACCGCTGAGGCATGTCCGCACATCTCATTATTGTACGGCGGAAGGTGGGCGGTTGTTCTAAAAAATATGTGGGAGGTGGGATTTTGAGGTGGGATGTACAAACGACAGTAACCTTATATAACTTGATTGATAATATGGATTCATTGTACATGTGTTTTGTCGTGTATAATTGTAATATTGTTTTTATTCCGTGTCTTTTTGTTTTCTTCGTAGAATGACTTTTTGTGTGCGCTGTAGTTAAGACAGATCAATATCACGCATCTACTACACCAGATATCCTACAAGCCAACACCTCCAGAATGATCTGCCTTGTGGCTTAGGTCTCCAGCGTTGTGTTTCACATAATGTGCATTTCTAAAATGTGTATGTATATATTACCCTTTTATCGTTCTAAAATATGAAATTGAGAGATCATTGAACAATTTGTTCCCTTAAAAAACAAGGAAAACGCTATAGAAAGTTACACAAGAACAAAAGTAGCAATTTGAAAAATAGCGTACAACCAAACAATGTGGAGGGTTTATAGGCGTACCAGAAATGTGGAGGGTTTATAGGCGTACCAGGAATGTGGAGGGTTTATAGGCGTACCAGAAATGACGACGACTACATAAATTATAAAGAGGCACTTAACGCAGCTGCGACTGAAATTAGAACATCTAAAAGAAGTGTTTTTATGCATATGTCAGGAGTAAACAAAACATACGAGACAAGGTTGGACTACAAGAAAACAGTGCTGGAAATATAATACCACAGGGTTTTTCTAATGGCGGAAGACCTAACTAGGTACTTCAGTTTTGTGTTTACCAAAGAAGATATTAGTTCATTACCAATTCCAGATGCTAAATTTCAGGAGGATCAATCAGACTATTAAGGCAGTTATTTATAACTTCAGAAATTGTAGCTAAGAAAATAAAGGCAATGAAGGGTAATAAATCACCTGGGGTGGATGGAATTCCACCAAAACGACCAATGGAGACAGTAGAAAAAATTAGTATACCAATTGGAAGAGTGTTCAACTTGTCATTAAAATAGAGATTGGTTCCTTTTAAATGGAAAGAAGCAAACATTATGCCATTATTTAAAAAGGGTTCAAGACATAAATAAGAGAATTGGAGACAAGTGAGTTTAACATCAGTGATTTGTTAATTATTAGAAAGGTTAACTAAATACCATATGGTGGTCTTCCTTGTCAGACATAAATTATTAAATCCATCTCAACTTGGATACATAAAAGTGAGGTGATGCTTAACAAATATGTTATGTTTTTTAGAAGAAATCACTAAGTGGACAAGATCATTATCTACACAGATTATCAGAAAGTTTTCGACAAAGTGCCACATCAAAGATTACTACTTAAATTAAAAGCCCACGATGTCGGGGATGGTATAATTAACTGGAGAGAAAAATGACTGACTGACAGAAGACAGCGTGTTGTAGTAGATGGAGAAGTTTCAAACTGGAAATCAGTTTTGGGTGGGGTACCACAAGGATCAGTATTAGTACATTTATTATTCTTAATATATATCAGTGACTTGGACGATAATATAACAAGCAACGTACTGAATTTTGCTGATGACCAAAAGTGTTTAGAAAGGTTAAAATGATGGAGATATACAACATTTAAAAAACGATCTAGACAACTTAGTTAAATGGTCTAAAAATTGGCAGATGTTATTAAATTTTTGGAAATGCAAATGTCTACACGCACGACACGGGATCTTTAATGTAAACAGTGAATTGGAAGATACTATTCTGGGTATTACCATAAAAGAAAAGGAATTAACAGTAACAGTAAATGCTGATGTGAAAGCTTCAGAACAGTGTGGTATTGCAGCTTCAAAGGGCAATCAAATTCTTGGGTTGATTGAACTTGATTGAACGCTTGAACGATTACAGAGGAGAGCAACTAAAATGATTCCAGAACTAAGAGAACTACAGAAGAACGCCTAATATAATGTCATTTAACAAACATAGATGCAAGGAGGTTAAGATGAGATCAAATTGAAGTTTTGAAGGTATAAATACTGATTAAAATATGTTTCCCTCACTTACGAAATATAGTAGAACTAGAGGACACGAGGTAACATTAGTGAAGGATCAGTGTAGATTGGATATCATACATTTACTCATTGTCACAGAGGACAATATATGAATGGAACAAATTATATACAGATTATGTGAATATTAGCTGCGTGAATATGTTTGAAAATTACGTCGACAAATATCTCAGGAAGGCGGGTTACGCATAGATGAAACATTATTGGACTCTCGATAAGCCAATGGCTTTCTCGTCCACTTGTCCTTGTCCATCATGTGGGCCTTTGTGCTAAATGTCCTGCTTTACTCTAGTTGCGATTAAATAAGAACATCTACGTATACCTGTGATCGGAATATTTTGCTAAACGTTTAGTTGGTGCAGGAACGTTGGGTAGTTTTGATGTCCATATATTACATAATCAACGCTAGAAGATAGAAGGCTCGTTGCCTCTAACGCAAGGAAGGTCACGGTCACTTCGATTAACTGATAGATCAATGGAGTTGAACCAAGTATTCGGCAGAGTCATGTAATTGCAATTATTTGTACATCAGTATACACGCGTGCTCCAGTAGTCTTCGTGACCCCTTACGTCAACACTCACGTGCAGATAATTGACTTGTCACTACCATCCGTCAACACTGTGGTTGGGCTAATTTGGTCGAGGTGTTGATTTGATGGTTATGGAGTTGTTGTTGACTTGATGGTTATGGGCTTGTTGATTTGATTTCAAACGAATTACATTTCATATTAAGCGCATTCCAAATATCAACGCACCGCGAATGCAAATGAAGGCTCATTTGTAATTGTACTCGGACTATCGATAAGCCAATGGCTTCCTTGTCCACTTGCCATCTGGAACTTGTTGTTTAGGATGGCAATATTGTTAAATCTGGTTAAATCTTGTTAAATCTTGTTAAATTGTGGACTTATGGTTGGAAACGTTGGCTTGGTTGGGCACCAGTTAATGTTATTGCACCAAGCTCACATTCCTTATTACATAGTTTGCTCGCTGTCAGTTTATTTTAAGTGAAGCTTAAAGGCTGCAAGACCACGAAATATTATATACAAATATGCTAATTTTGAAGTGTACTTTGTTTTACGAATATGAATAAGCACGAATAAGCACGAAAAGGTTGACTTCTGTTCCAGCGAGTACAAGCGAGTAACAGGTACGTTGGCTTTGTCCTGCTGTCTGTAATGAAACACCATGTGACGTGTATCATCAGTGATGTAAAATAAATTGATTTAACGGTGAGGCGCACACCAGCTGTGCAAAGAGCATTCTAACTGACACGGCTGTCTAGCCCCAAAGCTAATATTATGTCCGCGTGCAAAGCCGTGTCTAATGCTTCTTTAAGAATCCTCAGTCCACCTACTGCAGTTGCTGCAAAATCTGTTCTATTATGCGTGTCCCTCTGGAAGTTGAATCCTTTACACAGTAATCACGTTTCCACACACATCACGAATGGTTACCTGAACGCAATATTGACGTTTCTGGGAAGTATTCCTCCCAGCATCCGGTCTGTAACATAACTTCAACTCATTGTCTAGAGCCAGGCAGTCAGTGGCATTTATCGTGGACGCGATATATTATTTTGAAATAAGACATTATTAAGAGAATCAAGCATGCATGCACGAGATTTCGACGAAATCTTATGAACAATATATACGTGACTACATGACTTGCTAACTAGACCGAGCTTAATGTGGCAGAGTATAGCCAGCCGTCGAGGCGCCATGTTATCTATTGTCAAGTCGATTTCACAAGAAAGAAGGCACCAAGGGAAATCTGTGTTTATATTTGCACAAGTAGTGTGCATAATTTCAGAACTTATCTGTGTAGAAAAAGACGTCATTGCTCACCAAACGCGTTCAGGTTCGCCACCCGTTGTTGCACACAGTGTACACACCAGGCTTTCGTTCTTTTTTATGACGGCAAAGTCCAACCTCCATACGTCGTGAAATTTACTTCCTTCACATCTCTCTGTTTCTCTTTTAATTCCCATTGGAATGCATGCTCTCCGTTAAAGTGCACGCTTCCCACAGTTTGCCAACATCACTTTATTTTATTCCACACACCCAAATCACCCTACAGCCGTTTGTTGGCATGCTTTACTATAAAATGCCTACAAGGTTTAAATTTTCTTAAATTGGCACCGGCCTATTACTACTGCTGCCCATAATGCTAGTGCTACCGAATGCCACGTGCGCATTGCTGTATACAATAGTGGTGTTTTATCGCCGTCAATTTGTACTGATGTCGTTAACAAACAACAGCTGAAGCAAGTGACATCATTCAAATATCTAGGCAGCACCATCTACGAGCAGATAAACATGGAACATGAGACTAACAACCTGATTACCAAGTACAGACAGAATGTATGAATGCATGCAACGACAGTTGAAAGACAAATAAATGCCTAAGAAAGCCAAAGCGATCACAAACAAACCATTTTAAAACCTATTCAGTGAATTTTGACCATGACAAAGAGACTTGAATCACAGCAAACATGAAAGCCATACAAATGACACAGGGTGTCACCCATAGAGTTACATCATTAATCACCCCCCTATAAACAAGAGCGATAAACCAGCTCACTGCAGTGAAGCGGGCGTGGACCACTGGCCGGCATTTCATTGCAGGGCAGAAACAGTTGCATCCACTGCATGACACATAGGGTAGTACTGTTTATAGTGTGAACATAGCATGGTACAAATAGTTGTCTAACATATGTAAGTAAGTAAGTAAGTAAGTGAGTAAGTAAGTTAATTTATTTCCTCCTCGCCATCATCATGTACAATATAAGCCTAAGGCAAACAAAAGCAATGAAGATGAGGTGGCTACCAGAGAAGTATAAATTTATCGGGCTAGTAGCCAGTGACGATGACATCAGGAACCAATTAACTTGAAGATTTGTCATTGTCATTTGTTCTTAATGGGGCATGGCCACCAAACTGTTTAATAATTTGCATGAGGGTGGTCCCAGCAGTTGTGTTATAAGTCTGGACAGTTGGGTTGTTCATACTGGAATGAGCATCGTGCATTAGTGTTAAACTCTCAAAGACAAACATTTTGGAGGCTTGCTGGAGAAAGTTGTGGAACAACGAATATGGTTATTTCCTGTGTGGCTTACAGCTGTACGAATCGACAGAAGACAGGATTTAACATCTCGTTATTTTCAGGTAATTTATGTCGCAAATGTTTGTGCTGTGTTAGTGTATATGTGAATGAATGTAACAGTTTCGAAAATGTTCTGAAACATCAATATAATTACAGATACGTTTGTTTTTCTTGGGGGTAGCGTACATTAAGTGTTTCCCAGTAGTCACAATGATTGGGTGCAACATAAAATGTTATAGGGGTAGGATTCAGTTTTATAAATAATGTGTGCGTGCGTGTATGCATATTTGTAAATCTTTTTTTAAAATTCTACTAGATGTCAGCTCTTTAATAAGATTTTTGTTCTTTATTAAGTCATCTGCATTTAATGAGGCTCTCCCTTTTTGGTCGTCGTTTTCATCGTTGTATAAACCGCTATCATATAACTCATTCTGTGCACATTGCAACATTCATTGCATTATATGCATTTGTTTGACAAACCATGTGAAAGATTGCCTACTAAAACAATTGACAGCTTAAATGAGAGAGCACATTTCTTTGCATGAGGCGTGTCCTTGGGCAAGTTGGCCAGATAACATTCGAGAAAGATCATGATCTGCAGGTGGAAATGGCTGTGATGGAGCAGCTGGGGAATGTGTTGGAAGATGGGAAAATTATATTTTGGGACCTTAGAGAAGAATGTTCAACAGGGCTTAATGAGATTTTGAACACTTGCAGTCATTAGCTAATACACGTATAGAGCACTTCAGAAAGTTCAGATTTGATCATGTTTAGTGGTGCTACTGTTATAGTTAATATGTTATGATATTTGATATACAAGGTGGATAGATATATTGTGCACGTAATAAGGTTTAGGTATATATAGCTATGTAGTAATAATCTCTCATTAGTACTGTATATCTATATATATATATGATGAAGACTGGGTGCTGTACAGTATAAACACTGGGCCTCCAGTGGGTTCTTGCCGTGCAGCAGCATGAATGTCACTGGTCCATGCCGGCATCACTTTATCATGTGTCAACTGATAAGGGCTCAGCGGTCTTGTTTTACTAACGGGTGTTCTTTTTATGTCTATGGTGTCACCAAACTTATCGACACGGAAAGCAAGATCGCCCCACTTGCAGAAGTGATCGAGATGAACAGATTGAGGGCTATGGTCATGTGATGAGAAGAGAAGATTATTCTGTCACAAAAGTTGTACTAAGCATGAATGTTACGATGTTACAATGGCTCAACAACATCAGCAGCCGAGAAAAGAACACCAACCTCAAAGCACAGGACGCTACAAGAACCTACAGAATGGAGGAAGTTGATTTCTTACCACACTGAATTTAATTAATTGCATTCTTAATTGGAATAATTTAGCAGGTGAGCAGTTGGGTATTTTATTCGCTTACCAAACACTTGGCCGGTATACCATATGTGGGGGTAGTGACGTTGGTAGTTAGGTTTTGTGATAAGTATGCGATTGGTACATTTGACTGTTATGTTTTGTGTTAAATGTAAAGGCGACGATGTTAGGTTTTGTGAATGTTGCCGCTACTGTATATGGTAGAAGGTGATAAAGTTGGCATCAAACGGTGATGATGATGTTGGCAGTTAGGTTTTATATTTAGCAGCAATGTGGTTTGTGATATCGGATAATACAGTCGGAAGTTTAATATTGGTAATGTGACCTTGGCAGATATATTAACATGAGTAATTCTTAGCTATTCTTGACTTCATTATTTTCAAAGGTCAATGTAAACTGTATCTCTGTATGCTGAAGACGATATGTCATCAATCTGTCAAGACTAAAACCGACGAAGCGGACTCAGACAGACGTTCGTTAATCCTGGTAGCGCGTCATCTTCGTCTCTTCTAATGATGCGTATCCCGTGATTGCAGGTTTTCTCAACGAAACTTAACAAGACACGCGAGCTATTTTAGGACTGTGTCACTGTGACCACAAAACTAATTAGCCCACTTTTTAGCAGATGCTTCAGTAGTCTCCACTCGAATGGCGGAATTTCGTCAAAATGTTTCTGGCAATGTGATAAACCGTTAACAGACTGCAGACTCATTTGTACTTACTCATTCCGTCTTGTAGTTACTCATTTAGTCTTGCAGTTACTCAATTATTCTTCAATTATTGCGAATATTCCTGAATTTAACATTTAAAGGTTATCGCGTGTGAATGTATACTATTTTGTGAAACGTAGGACAGGTGGAAAAGGGGCATATTTCGCATTATACACGCGAAGACATGAACATGTGTGTATCACAATCATCATACGCTTTCGTACACACACACGCACACGCACACGCACACGCACACGCACACGCACACGCACACGCACACGCACACTCACACGCACACGCACACGCACACGCACACGCACACACACACACACACACACATATATATGCGATATATGTGCACATGAAAAGCGGGAAGAACATTTGTAGTTTTTAGCGTTTTTCGCCGTTTTAACGTGTTATTTTAGGGTCGCCATTTTGAAAATATGAAACAATGTGTGACCAAATAAACAACATGTGCCTAGCATGGCACCGCGTAGTAAAAATATCGACTTCAGTTTTTTTAAACAAAGCGGGAAAGGGGGACAAAGGGTTAAAAACGGTATATCCACCCGAGAACGGTAGTGTTGACAGCTATTGTAAAGCGTTGACCAATGCCCTTTGTACACAAAAGACGTGACCTAGCTGTTGTCTATATGACGTCGCATGACGTCGACAGTGGACACAGTGCCGACGAGTGGCCCTTCTTAGGTTTCGCGAGTGTTCCGAGTCGCCGAAAACAGAAACGTTACAGATAATTACTGAAGTCCGACAAATGTTATTTGTCCCAACAGGCGAAAACAATTGGGGAAACGAGTGAATCTCGTTTCGATGCGACATTTGACGAGATAATGCACTTCCGGGCCAAAGTTGTGCGCACCACAAGTTAAATGTACATATGTCATTATAAAATAAACCATTGGTATTAGTATTATTACATTTTAGTGCTAGCTATTTTAATAAATAATAGAAGTAAATGTATTATTGTTTGTTCTCTCTGTTTTATTTCCAAATGTGTTTATGTGTGAAATGCGATAGCTGGCAGTGTGTCGTTGGGGGGGGGGGCGGAAGTGAACATTAATGGACACATTTGCATAACACCAACATGGAGACTGTCGCGACTTGTGTCCCCAATCGATACACGAAGCAACCGACTTTAATGTCCAACGCGGCATTGAGCTGTTCAACCTTCCTGCGAACATCGTGACCGGATGTTTCCATGCTGAAGAAGTTCCAGTAGTGCTTCACAATGTCAAGGCAGTCTGACTAGAGGCTGTCAGTGGGTCACCGTTGTCAGCTGTCAAAATAGCAAATGATTATTTGCTTCTGCATATCCAGTTGAGATCATCTACGTCATTTATCATCTTCACGGGACATTGGCTCATATTACCACTACTACTATTATCATTATCATTATTATTATCATCATCATTATCGTCATCGACATTATTATTATCATTGTTGCTATATTGTCATTACACAACTTTGCTATTTAATTTGTACGCCTAAGTATATATGATATGGTTAGATTTGATTTATTGTTCGCAGTCGACATTTTCTGACAACTCTAATTCTTGTATTACCGTCGTATGCACAGTGCAGCGTGATTCCTGCTATCGATTCACGATATGATATGCCCAGTGTCATTGACACACGTCGAGTGTAATTCTAGCGATAGCTGTTCTCCTCTAAGACATGTTGTGCGCTCGTATTCAGGCGGAATAATAATAACAGTAACGCGGCTTGGCTCCCATTGTGAACAGCTTATAGTACGTTACGTAAGGTCCACACCTTATAGTACGTTACGTAAGGTCCACACCTTATAGTACGTTACGTAAGGTCCACAGCTTTTAGTAAGTTACGTAAGGTCTACAGCTTATAGCAAGTTAGGCAAGGTCCACCTATCAGACGAATTATACATTATGCAATAAAAGCAAAACATTTTCAGTACTGCTTCTTAATGTGAACAGGACCATTCTTAGCTGTGAACCACCTTGGGTCTAGTCTTTGGTGACCTTTGATTGACCTTCATATTCTGTATCAAGGTCGTTTGGTGTGATTCACTTATTATAATGGTGCATAAGTGTTGTCAATAAGATGTATGTATAGCATTTACAACCTGGTATTTAAAGTTCCAGTAATAAATAATTATGATGTGCAAACTTAACGTTCGAATAACAAAAGTTCCGTAAACGTGATACTGTTGGTCTAACACTCCGGAACGTGCAGTGTAATTTGCACCCATTCGTGCAACCACAATGTAACAGTTAACATCATAGCTGCGTTGTTTTGGGTGACGTTGTCCACAGTGGTTGCCGCCCTGTAGGAGCCTTGGCCCACCTATAGTTAGCCGAATATAGAAGTCGGTGGCTGGGGACACTGGCATGAATTCAACATTGGCCTTGGCTGCTAGCACACGTTACTAAAGTTGCATTATTGTAACTTGCGTTGGTGGAATGTTCCCTAGACTACTTGCTTGATCCCATTGTGAAAAGTCGTTCCTGACCTCATTGACCATGATATCGATCGGAGGACGACGACGAAGCTATTTATTAGGGAGAAGGACGTCTCACTGAGTTCTGAGTTCCTCAAATGCTGTGGCATCATTATACACGACGTTCAGTATAATGCTGATAAGTCCCTAGCCATGTAGTCTGACTCTAGAAATGCAAATCTTGCTAAGGAAATGACCTTAGGTCAGTCTCGTGTGCCAAATGCCACCCACATTACCTCAGACTGTATCTTGTTTAAAGCAGGCACTGCAACCACCAATGAATATGTGTAGACCTACAGTGCGCACTTATAGCGTCAGCTATCCTTTGTGAACAGCATTCGCTACAAGCACGAAGCTACGTGTGTCAGTCTCGTAGTGAGAAAAAGAACTCAACTTTTCAAGTCTGATGTCGGCAAACAACACATCGCGATCAATGGCAGCATAAACCACCTTGTCTTCCAATGTGAAAGAAGAATGCTCTGTTGCGAGATAAAGTTTAGCAGTTTTATTTCCATTGGTGAGCAGAACGTCTAACAGTTTTCCATTTTTTATCTGGTCAGTGCTTTAAGTCTTCCACATAGACATCCTACATGCTATCAAAGCGACTGGCATCGTTGAGTTAGAATGATATGTTAGAAACAAACACCTGTTCGGTATAATCTTGAACACTTCTAGCTGTCTTGGGATTGATCATCTGAACTATCGTGGCACCGTCAAACCTATTTACATCGACAACGGGGCACCTCTGGTTGTCATAAACTATGTTTCCAGACGTAGCGTTATATCAACCTTCTAAAAGGTTCGCGTCTTCCCATACTGTGACAAAGATGGTGGAGCTGCCTCATTCTCATGAGAGAAGAATCCATCAAGGTCACTCACTGTCTCAGGTGTGACATGCGACATACAGTCGCGAGTACAACTTACAGTTTTGTTTCAGTGAAGCAATTAAAATGTTTCCTTTTGATGCGACGTTTGATAATGCTGAATATTGTAGTTTTGTTCCTTGGCAATGCGTCTATGAATGGTTTGGTCCGACGAAACAACCCTCATCGAGTTAAAGTGGTGTATTGTTATTAGCCCATACGATCCATTCGACGGCCAGTCTCCACCATTTATTTATCCATGATATCAGTGTCCAACACCACGAAGTCCTGATTTTCTTTCCCTATGTCTTGTATAACGGACATAGTAGATTTTATTTGATGTACGAATGTAATCTGTCCTCCTGGCAGCTGTTCATGATGGGGACCTGTGTAGTGCGAC
This sequence comes from Lamellibrachia columna, assembly GCA_963662155.1. Lineage (NCBI taxonomy): Eukaryota > Metazoa > Annelida > Polychaeta > Sabellida > Siboglinidae > Lamellibrachia > Lamellibrachia columna. The sequence continues at coordinate 24,335,343 of OY759270.1, read as the reverse complement.
CGGAATGTTTTGCGTCCTGGTGGGGACCTGTGTAGTCCGACCGGCATGTTTTGCATCCTGGTGGGGACCTGTGTAGTACGACCGGCATGTTTTTTGTCCTGGTGTGGACCTGTGTCGAGCGACCTGCATGTTTTGCGTCCTGGTGGGGACCTGTGTCGAGCGACCTGCATGTTTTGCGTCCTGGTGGGGACCTGTGTCGAGCGACCTGCATGTTTTGCGTCCTGGTGGGGACTTGTGTCGAGTGACCGGCATGTTTTGCGTCCTGGTGGGGACCTGTGTCGAGCGACCTGCATGTTTTGCGTCCTGGTGGGGACCTGTGTCGAGCGACCTGCATGTTTTGCGTCCTGGTGGGGACCTGTGTCAAGCGACCTGCATGTTTTGCGTCCTGGTGTGGACCTGTGTCGAGCGACCTGCATGTTTTGCGTCCTGGTGGGGACCTGTGTCGAGCGACCTGCATGTTTTGCGTCCTGGTGGGGACCTGTGTCGAGCGACCTGCATGTTTTTTGTCCTGGTGTGGACCTGTGTCGAGCGACCTGCATGTTTTGCGTCCTGGTGGGGACCTGTGTCGAGCGACCTGCATGTTTTGCGTCCTGGTGGGGACCTGTGTCGAGCGACCTGCATGTTTTGCGTCCTGGTGGGGACCTGTGTCGAGCGACCGGCATGTTTTTTGTCCTGGTGTGGACCTGTGTCGAGCGACCTGCATGTTTTGCGTCCTGGTGGGGACCTGTGTCGAGTGACCTGCATGTTTTTTGTCCTGGTGTGGACCTGTGTCGAGCGACCTGCATGTTTTGCGTCCTGGTGGGGACCTGTGTCGAGCGACCTGCATGTTTTGCGTCCTGGTGGGGACCTGTGTCGAGCGACCTGCATGTTTTGCGTCCTGGTGGGGACCTGTGTCGAGCGACCGGCATGTTTTTTGTCCTGGTGTGGACCTGTGTCGAGCGACCTGCATGTTTTTTGTCCTGGTGGGGACCTGTGTCGAGCGACCTGCATGTTTTGCGTCCTGGTGGGGACCTGTGTCGAGCGACCTGCATGTTTTGCGTCCTGGTGGGGACCTGTGTCGAGCGACCTGCATGTTTTGCGTCCTGGTAGGGACCAGTGTCGAGCGACCGGCATGTTTTGCGTCCTGGTGGGGACCTGCGTCGAGCGACCTCCATGTTTTGCGTCCATTGTCATCTTCAAATTCAGCGACGATTCTCACAACCTCGGAGCACGTGACCATCAACGCACCTTGAACTTCTGTTCAGTTGACAACTTCCCCTAATCCTTTGACTAAAGCATTACTCTGCTCACTGGACTGATCAATTGCCATCGTGGAAAAACTGCATCCCGTTTTGTGTACAACGAGCTCTCCTGCAGAGAACGCTACAAAGTGAAGTGAAGTTTATTTGTTTAGATCATACATGCGCATAGTCAAATAACAGTGTGTACATATTTACAGTTTAGATGATCCACGGAGACCTGCACTAAGACCTGATAGATCGCTATGTACAGAGCTCCCTGATTATGATGATGATGATTACGACGACGACAACGATGATGATAGTGATGATGATACACGCAGAGCAAACAATGTATCACAGCAACAATAATAATAATACAAACGTTCTAAAAATATATAATTACAAATTGTATGATCACAATGTCATATTAAATTAATTTCAATGACAATTTTCACTGAGCCCTAATTTTTTAGCAACCGGGGCCGGAAGTATAACATTTGTCACTATGGCTGAAATTTATCTTTGGGGTGTTGGATTCATGATAATATAAGATGACAGTTTCTAGAGTTGGAACAAGATGGTGGCCTTTTTTTAAAATGGCCGCCGATACATCATTTAAATTTTCTATCTCCGGAACTATAACATTTAGGAAGGTGATCTTGGTGTCAAACCCCAAGTCTATGGGGTCAGTAAGTTCATTAAAACTGTTTGTAATAAGATTGCGGCTTTTTAAAATTAAAATCTAATAACTTGTGTATTATGAAACTTAGAACGTTTTCGTAGCATGTGTTGAAATGAGAGAGGAACCTAGCAACTAATGCCTCGTCAACCAGCTTCAGTGCACACAGCGCTCGGTCAAATTCCTTTCCCGCAAGAATCTTCTGCACACTTCCAGCAGCAAACACGCTCGATTCATGCAAGAGTTGGCACAAACCAGCATCAATCACCGTATAGGTAGCCTATAGCAGAGATGATACTCATCAGCAGGTGCATGCCACCTTCACAGAGAACGATACGAGACAATTATCTAGGGCAAGCTCACGTAATCTATAATGCTTTTGTCATAAGTCCCATGTTAAAGACAATCGGAGCATGAGTCTGTCCAAGGATGCTCATCGATTCCTTAAGTCGTTTCATCGTTGTGTATATCGTCTGATGATCTGTAGGAAATAGTTGAGACTGTACCTGGATCCTTTTGTCTAGAGTTGCATGGAATGTATCCCATATAGGAACATAACTGCCATCTCGTCTGTTGTGAAGCACACCAGATCTTGCTTGACTGTTTCAATCATTTCAATACGTTTCACGTTTACGTTTTCCTTTAAAGGCTGTATTTCATCATGTGTAGCCGATGGCTGAAAGTGCGGTTTTGGTCTCCACTTGGGTTTTCTATAGGGTTGGAGCTTTGCAAGATCACCACACTGGATCAAATCCAGATTCAGTGCTCGCGTTGGTGCCCTCGGAATCTGCGAACATTGCTAGGGTAGAACGGATTTGCACGGCACAAATAAGCTTGTCTTGGCATGCATGGTCCTCTTCCCACCAACAGACCGTTCGTTATGATCCCAGTTATCAGCTGATGCACTTATAAGACATACGTCTTGAGCCCTAGAAGTGATTCCTGGAGGAAGGTATGCACCTGTGTAGATGGCTCCTATGCAGAATCAACATGCAATGCTGCTGATGTAAGGAAACGACACAGCTCAGTGTACGATTCGCAGTAGCCGAGTGTGTGCACCGTATCAATTAGTTTCCTGCTTCCAAAGTCATGTCGTAATAACACAGGTGCCTGGGAGACATGACTGATGTTGCGTGTGAAATTATGTCACACGAGATGTTGACGCTTCGAATGTCTGATTCCTTCTCTGGCAAATCAGCTGCGTCATCATACAGTTGCTTATATGTAAGCCAGTCAACTGTCTTGTACAAGAACGGATCAATCCAATCTTTTGATTTGTCAGCTGCCATGTCTGCAGCAGAATAATATTCACCATCAAGCTTGTGTACCTGTGAAAAGCGTCTTCGCAGAATTCCCACTGCTTGGTGAACGATACTGTCTTTTGTAATATCGTCTAACTTGTTTTCCATTTCATCTTCCTCGCCGATCACTTCATTTAGTACGTTAACAAGTACATTAGTTTTTCGAAGTACCTCGTCGACAGAGATGTTGCCCTAGCGCACAATATCTGACATGCCCGGTTGAGGTATAAAGACAGATCTGGCCATTCGCTAGCAAACTGTCTTTTAAACCTCTTGGTCTGGTATCAGAGTGTTCAAATCCTTTCTCTTCCAGAAATTCTTTGAATTGTTTCTTGAGGGTTGTCAAAAAAAAAACGTCATTGTCATCTGTGATGGGTGATTTAAATTCATCGATTACCTGCTTAACAGCTTCCTTTATGACACTTTCTTTTTTATTTGTCTCTCTTGTGCAGAAATATTTCTTTCAGTGACGTACTTCGCATAGCAAGATTTGGTCCTGTGGTATCTCGCCTCAACATCAACGAGGTCGCCGTTTGGAACATCACGAAGTCTAGCTAACATGTCGTCATCACTACGTTGCTTAACCGCTCGCAGTACCTTTGTGTACATGTCACTTCCATCAGCTTTACCGCCTATTGTTGACTGAACGATTTACCAACTTGATCGCTTCTTTGGAAAACACTGTAATCCACACATAAAACAGTTATTTTTGACCTACATTATCCTGACGTTCAGTGCAGGCCAAAGAGATTGGACTTTGTGTACATCTGGATAAATACCGGGATCTTTTTTGCAGTGAATGACTCTGGACAGGCTTCATTGTTTGCATGGAAATGGGTTTGAAATGGAATTGTTTTATTTATTGATAACATCAGCTACATTTTCACATGTTTTCTTGATGTCATTCCTATATTAAATTTTATTGAATATTGAATGTTATAATAAGTAGCCTTTGAGTCTCGTTTTAATTGTCTAACTTCTTTTGCTTTCTAGCTCAAATGATTTTGCATTGTTTATATTAGAATTTGGACTTGTCGTGTGTACTTCTGCTTGTCGCGCTTTTTTATATTAGAATTTGGACTTGTCGTGTGTACTTCTTCTGTTTGTCGCGCTTTTTAATATTATTTATGAGATTTTTGACACAGTAAGGCTCTTGGATTTGGCTGCACCGAACATATCACGTGGGGCACAGCCTCAAAACGGTCAGAACGTTGGACTGTCACTTGAGATGACTGTCACTCGAGATGACTGTCACTTGAGATGACTCTCACTCGAGATTACTGTCATTTGAGATGACTGTCACTTGAAATGACTGTCACTCGATATGACAGGGGTTTGAGCCATTTCGAAACTGCATTTTCTTTCACACCACTTTGCCTCTGTGTATTTCGGAAGGGACACCAAAAGCCGTTGGTCCCTTCCACCTGGTACCGGGGAAGTGAGATATCCCACACAGGGGGTAAATTTGTAACCTGTCGTGAACTCACTAATTCAAGAGAAGGCCAATATGAAAATAAATCACTCCTATCTTAGCCCGAAGTATTATGTTCCTACTTGGCGCTATGCCACGAGTTTGTATTTTGATTAAAACCAAGCGAACTGGATATAATATGCATCATGCATCAACTGATCTTGGTTTGGCTGACAGAGTACAAGCCTTGGCTAGTTTACCGATAAATGAGCCCGTTCAATATTACAATATGATGGCTAATCCAGAGTATCAAATTAGGTAAAATGCTGATAGTTTCACGTCACGTCTGCATATTATGTAACTGGCACATATTATGTAACTGGCACATATTATGTAACTGGCACATATTATGTAACTGGCACATATCGAGTGAGGGGAAATGAAACATGTGCGAACACCCATCCGGTCTTGACGAATCCATTATCTTTGATCCCTAGTGGCCTTCGTTCTGGTGCTTGAGATAATGGTATACATGCATTGGTTCTATTTGCGCTTGTGTCGCGTTGTGCGAGGGAGTTAACGAGAGTATCTTTCTAAGTGACTCGATTAAGCGACATCTTCGCGGGCATAAACTGTGTTTCTACGTGACAATCGCGGCTAAACGGGCTCCTATCGTTTGATATGATAAAAAAATAGAGGCTATCACAGAGAGAGTGGAACAAACCATGGGTCCTGGCAAGGGAGAATCTGCCTCAAACGGACAAGAGGCCAATAGTATACACAAACCAGCAGAAAAACGTCCGGAAAACATTTTTGAAGCTGGTTATAAATGCATGTGTTTAAATGCAAGGAGCTTAGTAAATAAGGAAAATTAAATAAACTCATTGGTAGAAGAAATTAATCCTCACATAATTGGTATAGCCGAATCATGGGCTAATAAAGACATAGCAGATGCTGAATTAGAACTGACAGGATACGTAATGTTTAGGAGAGATCGAATAGGAAGAAGGGGAGTTATTTTATATATTAATGAATATATTCAGGCTTACAATATAAAATTAGAAAGGAAAGCAGATTGCGATATCGCTGTTAAGTGCAATATAGTTACAGGAAATCCAACATTAACTATTGAATTAGTTAATCGAAGTCGAAACATAAACGAAGAGGACAACACAAACATGCAAAACGCTATAATGGAAATGAGAAAAGGTGAATGTATTATAATGTGAGATTTTAACCAAGGACACATACGATGGACATCTCTAGAGAGTATAGTTGGTGAGGACCAACAATTTCTATTTTTAATTCAGGATAGCTTCCTTACTCAACACGTGCTAGAACTAACCAGGTGAGAATGCATTATATATAGTTTTGTCTTAACAGTATGAATTAGTGGACAATGTCAAAATACATGAACAATTGAGTAACAGTAATCAAAATCAAATACATCATGACTTCAAAACAAAATCAGAAGGTTAAAATATAGGAGAAACTTCCACAAAGGTAAATATGAAGATATGAGAAAATACTTAGCGAAGCTAGATTGGAATAACATGCTTAGGAATAAGACAGCAATTGAATGTTGGAACTTTCTAAAATACGAAATTGATGCTATCAGGGATCAATAAGTTCCCATGAAAGAAAACAAGGACAATGGTCTAGAAAAAACAAAAAAAGCTATTCGAAAAAGAGCATACAAGCAAACTATGTGGAGGGTTTACAAACGAACCAGAAAGGGTGAAGATTACACATATTACAAAGAGGCACTTAAAGCAGCTACGACTGAAATTATACATTATAAAAGAAGCTATGAACACAAATTAGCATATAACATAAATATTACAGCAATAATGTGTATACATATGTCAGGAGTAAACAGAACGTAGGAAACAAGTAACATCACAAGGGTTTTTAATGGCGGAAGACTTAATTGATACTTCAGTTCAGTGTTTACCAAAGAGGATATTAGTTCATTACCAGGTCCATGCGTTCAGGAGGCTAAATCGGACTAGTTGTAACTCCAGAAATGGTAGCTAAAATAAAGGCAATGAAGGATAATAAATCACCTGGAGTGGATGGAATTCCGCCAAAACTACTAATGGATAAAGTACAACAAATTAGCAAGAGTGTTCAACTTGTCAATAAAAGAGGGAGTGGTTCCCATTGAATGGAAAGAAACAAGCATCATACCATTGTTTAAAAAGGGTAACATAAATAAATCAGAGAATTATAGACCAGTGAGTTTAACATAAGTGATTTACTAAAAAATATTAGAAAGGTCAATTGAAGACCATATGATGAACTTCTTTGTTAGGCATAAATTATTAAATCCACCTTACCATGGGTCGGGCGAGGTGATGCTTATGTTTTTTAAAGAAATTACTAAGTGGATAGACGAGGGTTAACCAGTAGATATTATCTACTAAGATTTTCAGAAAGCGTTCGACAAAGTGCCACATCAAAGATTACTACTTAAATTAAAAATCGTGGTATCGGGGATGGCATAATCGACTGGATAGAAAAATGGCTGACTGACAGAAGACAGCATGTTGTAGTAGATGGGGAGGTTTCAAACTGGGAATCAGTTTTGAGTGGGGTACCGCGAGGATCACTATTATGAACGTTATTATTCTTAATGTGTACCAATGACTTGAACGATAATATAAAAAGCAACGTACTGAGATTAGCGGATGCTACAAAAGTGTCTAGAAAGGTTAACAATAAACAACATTTACAAAACGATCTAGACAAATAAGTTTAATGAACTGAAAAATGGCAGATGTTATTAATTTTTTTGAAATGTAAATGCCTAAACACAGGACACGAGATCTTGAATGTAAACTGTAAAATGGGATATATCGTTCTAGGTACTACCGTAAAAGAAAAGGACTTAGGAGTAACAATAAGTGCTGATATGAAAGTTTCAGAACAGTATGGTATTGCATCTTTAAATTGTAGTCAAATTCTTGGGTTGATTAGGAGAAATATAACATACAAGGAAAAAAGTTAATTATACCCCTGCATAAAGCAATAGTTAGGCCTCATTTAGAATACTGCATACAAGCTTGGAGACCATATCGTAAGAAGGATATAGATACGTTTGAACGAATACAGAGGAGAGCAACTAAAATGATTCCAGGACTGAGAGACCTTAGTTATGAAGAACGTCTAAAAGAAGGTGGTTTAACAACCCTAGAGACAAAGAGGTTAAGAGGAGATGAAATATAATGGGTATTAAAATATTGATAGAAATATTTGTTTTCACTCAAGAAGGATAGTTGAACAAGAGAACATGAGGTAACATTATTAAAGGATCAGTGTAGATTGGATATCAGGAAGTACTCGTTCTCGCAGAGGACATTAAATGAGTGGAAAAAATGATATACAGATTGTGTAACTGCTAGCAGCGTGAATATGTTTTAATACCTTTGTTAGAAACGTTTATCTGCTGTGTGAGACTTCCTTCGTTGGGCCGCTTTTACGGTAAGCGTTGACCTGTAAATTGGGAAGGCTGTAAGTGTTGACCTGTAAATTGGGAAGGCTGTAAGTGTTGACCTACTAATTGGGAAGATTGTGTTGACCTATTAATTGAAAAGATTGTAAGAGTTGACATATTAATTGGGAAGACTGTAAGTGTTGACCTATAAATTGAGGTATTCGTGTGCAAGGTCTGCACGCACAGTTACTTAGGATTTTACAATACAGTAGACAGTGGTGGATATGTGGGTGTGTGGGTGGGTGGGTGGGTGGGTGGTTGAGAGAGTGAGTGAGTGAGTGAGTGGGTAAATGCATACGTGCCTGTCTTTGTGACGTGTCTTTTATTATCTTGTTTACATTTGTATATATCAATGTCGTATTGCTAGAGAGGCCATCTCGGTACAGTGTTTTTTCGAATAATGTACACCCTCGTTAACTCCTATAACGCGAACCATCGAATATCCGTCATTCCTCGCACCGTAAGCGTGGTCCCGCCGGGATGAACCGCCTTGTGTAAATATAGGACTTAACTGGAACACAGGGATATTTCGAAGTGTTTACGCAGTGCCTCCAACGTCGAGTTAACGAAGTCGTACTGTATCCTGTTTTGTCAGAAATCAATAAGCAGACATTTTGTGGAAGGTCGTTCTATGTCTTATTTATACATGCGTCTATCGGTGTCACGTTCGTTTGTAGACGGGTACCTGGATTATGCTTTCGTGCCGGTTTGTGAGTATAGATTATTTCAATTTCGGAGTATTCAGGAAGCGTCCACGCTAACAAATCTCTCTACGTTATAACGAAATACTTGCACTCTTCTCCATATTAGGTGTTGCTGCTGTTTGACTGATTTCGTGTGAATCTAGTTCTCAATCTAACTGTATATATTGTGTATAGTTGACAGTGCTACTGGTACGTTGAATGCATTAATAATCATCATGTATATAATTTTCCAATATAAATTAATCGAAGGCGAAAAGGTACGTTTGTTTGATTTCTCTGTTTCGAAAAGCAGTACCATGTAGTGTTATTGCAAACTATTCAATAAAGACCTTGGCTGTTTTAGCCTTAGACCTACGTCATGACCACTGCTACAGTGTCTGAAAATAGAACGCGGAGCTACTTAACAAACGTTTCCTCTCGTGACAGAAGCAGTCGTTCTATCCCTTGTCCGTTGCAGCCCTCTGTAACGGTATGGATTCAGTTAATGAATTAGTGCCGTTTTACTTCCCTGTCGAACTACGCGGTCTGCGGAAGGAACTTAAAACACAGAGATGTTTTAATCGTCTACAACATGCTGACGTACTCCGCCCAGGCCCGTCTTCTTCACAAACGGAACCTGGATGTTTCGACTAAGTAGTTGATATATTGTTTACATTCCTTTAGGGATTCGGGGAATGAAACGGCTACAATCGTGGTGCATCTTGTATCGCTTCATGACATGTTTTTTAAGAAGAACGTGCACGTTTGTTCAATATTTTTAAAGAAGAACGTGCACGTTTGTTCAATATTTTTTAAGAAGAACGTGCACGTTTGTTCAATATCTTTTAAGAAGAACGTGCACGTTTGTTCAATATTTTTACGAAGAACGTGCACGTTTGTTCAATATTTTTTACGAAGAACGTGCACGTTTGTTCAATATTTTTTAAGAAGAACGTGCACGTTTGTTCAATATTTTGAAAAGCATAACCACGTAGCGTTATTGCCAAATATTTAATATACAATTTGTCTGTTTTAGATTCACATCATAGCCTTTGCATTGGTGTTTAGTGACACAACGAGGAGCCACTTAACAAACGTTTCCTGACAAGATGGAGTCAACCTTTTTATTCGTTGTCAGTTGGCGAACCAGTCCCCGGTAACTGAAAGGAATCGGTTAAAGGGAAACAAAAGTTATAGTTTTTGGTTTAAGTAAGAGTTAAAACATAAGATAATAACCATTCGTAACTACAAGTGAGAATATCATGAGAGTGCTTTATCAGCAACAAAACGTGTTGAACAAATCGCATCTTAATTTCATGGGCTGCACCATACTCTTAGCTAAACCTACGTCACGAGTGTGATATTCTGGCAATATTCGCCGCCAAATGAAAATATATTTGTATACACCTATTTTTGTACTTGCCAATAGGATATGACCATGCTATTTGCGTCCAAACTCAACTGATGTAACATATTTTGGCCTTTGTTTACTAAACAAGTCCTCTGTCTCTCAAAATAACACGTTTGTTTAAGACTTTGCGTTGGTTCTGTGTGTGCCGGTAGGCGGCCTCCCTTAAATACGTCACTTGTAGATTCGGTTAACCCGATTTCATAGAACTAGTCATACGCTTATCGGTCGCGCTGGTTAACATGTCAGCCCTCAATCAACCGGAGAAAAAACCGGAATCTCCCACCGTTGCAGCACAATCTGAGTAAACCACTGGCGTGATAGTCTTGATCTTAGTTGAACGTTGTTAGTTTTTATTATCTCGTTTAGGTGCATTGCTCCAAAATCATGGCTTTTGTTTCACTTTAATGAATTACTGTTGTGTATGCGTCTGTTTCACTAGTGAGGGATTGACAATGAGGGAGCCTGGCACACATGTTTGGGGGGCACTTACCGAGTGTTTGTGAGTGTGGGGGGGGGGGCACTTACCGAGTGTTTGTGAGTGTGGGGGGGGGGGCACTTACCGAGTGTTTGTGAGTGTGGGGGGGGACACTTACCGAGTGTTTGTGAGTGTGTGTGTGGGGGGGGGCACTTACCGAGTGTTTGTGAGTGGGTGGGGGGGGGGGGCACTTACCGAGTGCGTGAAAGACGAAGATCAAGACGAGTGGTATTGACAATGGAGGACACGCCATGCCTTAACAAACCCCATACCTTAACAAACCCCATACCTTGACAAACCCCATACCTTAACAAACAGGGTAATACAATGACAAGAATTACAGTGCACAATGATATACTAACAAGATAATAATACCCAAACAAGGCAGCGTAAAATAGAGACCGTACAAATTATCCTTAGCGATTAAAGAGTGGCATCTAACGAACTAATCAGAGGCATATTGATCAGGGGCGAGCGCATGAAGGTTTCCATGGAGGGGATAGAAAGAATATATATATATATATATATATATATATATATAAGATGTAAAGTTAACATATTTTGACCTCACGAATATATATATATATATATATATATATATATATATACATATATATATATATATATATATATATATATATATATATATATATATATATATATACATATATATATATATATATATATATATATATATATATATATATATATATATATGTATATATATATATATGTATATATATATATATATATATATATATATATATATATATATATATATATATATATATATATATATATATATATATGTATATATATATATATATATATATATATATATATATATATATATATATATATATATAATAAGATGTAAAGTTAACATTCTTTGATCTCGCGAATATACGTCCGAAAAAAATCCAGATCCGATCCGGGTGGGAGGTGGCAACTGTCCCCCTTGCCCCCTGCGGACGCCCATGATTATGATTGATTTTGTGGGCTCCCTTTGTGTGTGTTTGGGGGGGGGGGCTGGCATGAGTGTAACACATGAATTGCTTTTGTGGTAGGGGTCTTTTTTGGAGGGGGCCTGGTGTGAGTGTAGCACTGGTACGTATGAGAAGGTATCCATACTCAACATAGTTGAGTCTCATAGATACTCTCCTCTAACTGTCTGGCGTACCTCGGCCCCTGTGTCCTGGCGTGTCTGCTGTAAACACGGAACACGCAAGTTTCGCCTAAGTAGCAGATAAGGTATCTGAGTTCCTCGGGGAATCGCAGTAAAGGAACCACTGGTGTAGTTTACGCAACGATTTGGAACTCAATGGGCGACTAATTTGTGCAAGGTTTAATATTCCCAAGAGCGATTATGCAGTAGCATAGACGAGGCCCTAAATTGTCGTTTACAAGACTGATAACAGTAGATATGCAGGATATTACTAAAGCGCACGCTGTGATGCTCCTGACCATACAATAACCCCAAAAATAGGGCAATAATCTTTTTTTAATATCGCTGTAGATATACAACGACATAGTCATGGATGACGTATCTCTAACAATGTTATATTTTTTTGCAGTTTGACTGACAGTCAGAAGACACACCAATTTAACAACAAATGTGCAATTTGAAAGTGTCATAACGTGTATATCTACGCGTCTCTACTGTCGCATATGGAGTTCTTTGAAACGTATAAACTGTATACTGTGTTTTACACTTCGGACACGTCAAGTGTTACAACAAATGTACGGTTTGGGCAAATGTGCAATTTAAATGTCTCTGCTGTTGCATATGGAGTTCTTTGAAACGTATAAACTGCTTAGTATTTTCTTCATTTTGGACACATCATTATATTTTGAACACGTTCAGCGTGTTCTTCATATGCGGTAAGAGTATGCGTATGAAAATATCGTACATGTTGTAAAGCGCCACGAACAATATAGCATTGGATCTGGCGCTATATAAAATAAAATGTATTATTATTATTATATGTACAAGAAGTCTCGTTCGAACGACCACTGTTGCGGCTATTGTTGCCCAGTATTGTGGACGTAGACATAGTTGCAATGTCACAGTTGTCCATGTGTATCCACCAAAGGCCACAGCTGCTTACGTACACCATTTAGTCCGCGCATCTTCTGCTTATGAAACACGCCAGCGAGGGCCACGAGATAATAGCATGCGTGACCAATCAATTTAGAGACGACCGACCAATAGTGAAGGTGCTGTACGACCGACTGGCGTCTGTTGCTATGTTCTCGTTATATCGTTGCTGGCATCGCGACTACAACGTTGTGGCATTTCCGACGTTTACCGAGAGTTTCCTCTTCTAAACAGGACCGTGTGTTGACGATACGTGAAGACCATCGTTACGCTGCATTGACGTTCGTGTTTGTCGTCTCTGTAGATGGGGGAGCGTTCGTGAGTGTTCGTGACTGCACCGATGCGATGTGTACCGTCTGCGTGATGCCGAAATGACGTATGGACTAGGTTCGTTTGTCTTGAGACTGGTATATTATTATTGGATATGTGGACGTCTCAAGTCATGACACAAATGTGAGGTTTAATGCACACAAGTTATGCATCATGTTCGGGTTTTTCAATTGTGTACAACAACAGCAACTGATGCTCTCTTGCTAACAGAATGGCAGCAACCGTTGTCCCGCCAAATTTGTGTGCACGCACACAACTATTGCATTCGTATTCCGCACTCGGATACGTCTAGCAATGAACTTCGACGTCGAAAGGCTTCACGGCGGAAGTGACGTCACGACATACTCCACCGCTTCGGCACATGTTCTCGGCCACAACGTAACATGCAGACGCTTCGCGGAGCAACGACCACTGAACGCCACTAGCGACAACATGATGGCGGATTGCCTGAGCGTCGAGGAGCCTTTCCATGTAAGGTTGTCTGAAGCGTCGTCGTCTTTGTTGTAGCTCTCCTCTTGCCTGTAGCGTCGTCGTCGTTGTTGTAGCTCTCCTCTTGCCTGTAGAGTCGTCGTCGTTGTTGTAGCTCTCCTCATGCCTGTAGCGTCGTCGTCTTTGTTGTAGCTCTCCTCTTGTCTGTAGCGTCGTCGTCGTTGTTGTAGTTCTCCTCTTGTCTGTAGCGTCGTCGTCTTTATTGTAGCTCTCCTCTTGCCTGTAGCGTCGTCGTCGTTGTTGTAGCTCTCCTCTTGTCTGCAGCGTCGTCGTCGTCGTTGTTGTAGCTCTTCTCTTGTCTGTAGCGTCGTCGTCGTTGTTGTAGCTCTCCTCTTGTCTGTAGCGTCGTCGTCGTTGTTGTAGCTCTCCTCTTGCCTGTAGCGTCGTCGTCTTTATTGTAGCTCTCCTCTTGCCTGTAGCGTCGTCGTCTTTGTTGTAGCTCTCCTCTTGTCTGTAGCGTCGTCGTCATTGTTGTAGCTCTCCTCTTGTCTGTAGCGTCGTCGTCGTTGTTGTAGCTCTCCTCTTGCCTGTAGTGTCGTCGTCTTTGTTGTAGCTCTCCTCTTGCCTGTAGCGTCGTCGTCATTGTTGTAGCTCTCCTCTTGCCTGTAGCGTCGTCGTCGTTGTTGTAGCTCTCCTCTTGCCTGTAGTGTCGTCGTCTTTGTTGTAGCTCTACTCTTGTCTGTAGCGTCGTCGTCATTGTTGTAGCTCTCCTCTTGCCTGTAGCGTCGTCGTCGTTATTGTAGCTCTCCTCTTGCCTGTAGTGTCGTCGTCTTTGTTGTAGCTCTCCTCTTGCCTGTAGCGTCGTCGTCGTCGTTGTTGTAGCTCTCCTCTTGCCTGTAGCGTCGTCGTCGTTGTTGTAGATCTCCTCTTGCCTGTAGCGTCGTCGTCTTTATTGTAGCTCTCCTCTTGTCTGTAGCGTCGTCGTTTTTATTGTAGCTCTCCTCTTGTCTGTAGCGTCGTCATCTTTATAGTAGCTCTCCTCTTGCCTGTAGCGTCGTCGTCTTTATTGTAGCTCTCCTCTTTCCTGTAGCGTTGTCGTCGTTGTTGTAGCTCTCCTCTTGCCTGTAGCGTCGTCGTATTTATTGTAGCTCTCCTCTTGTCTGTAGCGTCGTCGTCTTTATTGTAGCTCTTCTCTTGTCTGTAGCGTCGTTCTCTTTATTGTAGCTCTCCTCTTGCATGTAGCGTCGTCGTCTTTATTGTAGCTCTCCTCTTGTCTGTAGCGTCGTCGTCTTTATTGTAGCTCTCCTCTTGCATGTAGCGTCGTCGTCTTTACTGTAGCTCTCCTCTTGCCTGTATCGTCGTCGTCTTTATTGTAGCTTTCCTCTTGTCTGTAGCGTCGTCGTCTTTATTGTAGCTCTCCTCTTGTCTGTAGCGTCGTCGTCTTTATTGTAGCTCTCCTCTTGTCTGTAGCGTCGTCGTCTTTGTTGTAGCTCTCCTCTTGCCTGTAGCGTCGTCGTCGTTGTTGTAGCTCTCCTTTTGCCTGTAGCGTCGTCGTCTTTGTTGTAGCTATCCTCTTGTCTGTAGCGTCGTCGTCTTTATTGTAGCTCTCCTCTTGACTGTAGCGTCGTCGTCTTTGTTGTAGCTCTCCTCTTGCCTGTTGCGTCGTCGTCGTTGTTGTAGCTCTCCTCTTGTATGTAGCGTCGTCGTCTTTGTTGTAGCTCTCCTCTTGTATGTAGCGTCGTCGTCTTTATTGTAGCTCTCCTCTTTCCTGTAGCGTCGTCGTCTTTGTTGTAGCTCTCCTCATGCCTGTAGCGTCGTCGTCTTTGTTGTAGCTCTCCTCTTGTCTGTAGCGTCGTCGTCGTTGTTGTAGCTCTCATCTTGCCTATAGCGTCGTCGTCTCTGTTGTAGCTCTCCTCTTGTCTGTAGCGTCGTCGTCTTTATTGTAGCTCTCCTCTTTCCTGTAGCGTCATCGTCTTTGTTGTAGCTCTCCTCATGCCTGTAGCGTCGTCGTCTTTGTTATAGCTCTCCTCTTGCCTGTAGCGTCGTCGTCTTTATTGTAGCTCTCCTCTTGCCTGTAGCGTCGTCGTCTTTATTGTAGCTCTCCTCTTGCCTGTAGCGTCGTCGTCTTTGTTGTAGCTCTCCTCTTGTCTGTAGCGTCGTCGTCGTCGTTGTTGTAGCTCTCCTCTGTGTCCATGAAGTCCGAGAGGAAATCAATATTGAGTATTGTTTACCTTTTTCTTCCTTCGCTGATCCCGTTTAACTGCCGTCTCCACTACCCCTGTCTCTCGCTCTCGTTTTCCACTTCCCTTCCACTCCACTATTCTATGCTATTCTATGCTATTCTATGCTATGCTATGCTATGCTATGCTATGTTATGTTATGTTATGTCATGTTATGTCATGTCATGTCATGTCATATAATATGATATCATATAATATCATATATTATATTACATAACATTACATTATATTGGCTAAAAGTATATAATTTTGCGGTAATAACTTGGACAACGTGTTGCCACCTTTGTATATACGCGAATCAGTTGTGGCTTCATAGCTGTAGATGGTGGTCGGTGGCACTACGATTTACCGAATGACTGGTTGCCGTCTTCAGTTTGTCAACACGAGTGCCTACAACAAGTACACCACCACAGAGAGGGTCAAAGAGCACGTCGTCGTCCTCTTTCTCGTCCTCGCTGTTGTCCTCAACACGCTGTCGTTCGCGACGATGCGGCGACAGCGTCTGCGGCGAATGACGCCGTCCATCTACCTGCGCTTCCTCGCCGTCACAGACACGGCGAGGTAACTGTCAACGTCTGGGGCTGGTAACAGTTAACGTGATGATAACAATAGTATATATATATATATATATATATATATATATATATATATATATATATATATATATATATATATATATATATATATATATATATATATATATATATATATATATATATATATATATATATGTATATGTATATATATATATATATGTGTATATATATATATATATATATATATATATATATATATATATATATATATGTATATATATATATATATATATATATATATATATATTACACACACACGCGCACACACACACACACACACACACACACACACACACACACACACCATTACATAGTCCATGCATTATACTCTCCCGCACGCACGCACGTACGTGCACATACAATTGAAGAAGTACAGCTTAAAGCGAAACAAATGTCATGATTGTGGGGCTATGCACCTAAAAAATTAACCATGTGCAAATAACATCAAGAACATCACGTCAGTGGTTTACTCAGAATGCGTTCTTAAAGTTGGAGATTCCGGTCATATCTCCGGTTTGCTAAGGGCTGACATGTTAACCAGCGCGACCGATAAGCGCATGCGCAGTTTCATGAACCTCGGGTAACCTACATTTTCGTGATGTAACAAGTGAGGCCGGCATACACATAACCAAAATAAACGTACTATTTTGTCAGAAACAGGACTAGTTTAGTTGGCCAAAATATGTTACATAACTTGAGTTTCGACACAAACACAATGGCCATATCCCGTTGGCAAGTCTATGAGTAAGTGTATACGAATACATTTTAATTTGGCGAGCAAATTTTGCTACACATTGATATTCGTGACGTAGAAATTAATTTCCTAGCAAACCACTGGCGTGATGTTCTTAATTTTTGTTGCAAATGGTTATGTTTTAGTAACTCTTAAGTTGCATAGGCCGAAAACCATGACTTTAGTTTCCCCCTTAAAAGTATAACGCATAATGTTATATAATTATGGAGTTGACTAAGCTACATGCTGTGATTGTGCTCATTCCCACGAAGTGCCAACAGTCATTAGAGCCGTGTCACTATCCAAATCTTAGCCAATAATAGGCCAGACCACTCAGGGCTTATCTCATTATTGTTCTCAATGGACAAGGTTTATTGACAGAGATTGGCCAAGTGCCACAGCCTGCTAATCTCCATTATTCGAACAGGAAGACTTCACCTTGAACGAGGGATCAAGTGTATGGAGTTCATCCCAAACGTTTACCTAATAAAAAAATCAAATGTGGTGGTGGTGGTTGTGGTGGTGGTGGCTGTGGTGGTGGTGGTGGTGGTGGCTGTGGTGGTGGTTGCGGTGGCGGTGACTGTGGTGGTGGTGGTTGTGGTGGTGGTGGTTGTGGTGGTGGTGGCTGTGGTGGCGGTGGCTGTTGTGGTGGTGGTTGCGGTGGCGGAGGCTGTGGTGGTGGTGGCGATGGTGGTTGTGGAGGTGGTGGCAGCGATTTTTGTTGTTGTGGTGGTAGTGGTGATGGTGAAGTAGCAGTAGCAGCAACAACAGTAGCCGTAGTAGCAGCAGTAGCAGCAGCAGAAGCAGCAGAAGCAGAAGCAGCAGAAGCAATAATCAGTGGAGAATCTAGGATCCCACAAATGCGGAGGCCAACCTTAGTCATACAATAGTCTACCATGCTACCTTGTAGTGGCGCAATACCTTACATATGAATAACGAGCTGTGGACTATTTTTCGAGACTGTGACATTCGTGACGTAGGGTTATCTAACAGTAAGACTTATCTCATTATCGTTCTCTTCATTAGTATACCACGATATCATGTTGTGGCGCAACACGTTACATATGAAAAACAAAAGGGGCGTGGCCTAATGAACCGATTCCGTAGCGTTCGATAGCATAATGAATTATACTATAAATATATCGTCGTGTCTTCAGCGTCTTCTTCTTCGCCTGCAACCAGTCGACATTGCTGCGGAATGTGCACACAGACCTGACATGTGGGCTGACGCGCTCCCTGCAACACGCCTTCATGATGATGTCTGCCTGGGTGACGGTGGCCCTCACTGTCGAGCGCTTCATCTCCGTCAACCACCCGCTCTATCGGCGCAAGAAGGCTCTGTGCTCACGCAAGCACGCCATCTGGACCACGGCAACGATCGCACTGGTATGCCTCGCCACATCGGCCTTCTTCCTCGGCAACATGAAGTTCGTACGCGAAGGAGACATCTCGCGTTGCGTCAACGCGGAAGCCTCGCACTCGTTTGTGACCTTTTACCATGACGTCATCTGCACGGGACTCATCATCGTCGTCCCGTCGACCATCATCGTCATCGTCAACGGGCTCGTCATCCACAGGATGGTGCGTCAGCGGCAGGAAATCATGTCGAAGCCGAAGCTTGTCGCAGCGACGGCAGCGGCGGCGGCGGCAGCGGCAGCGGCGTCAACAGAGGCAGCGGCACCGGCGTCGACGGCGTCTCTCAGCCGGATAACGTTCGTCCGAAAGCTTCCGACGGACAAGATCACCGTGATGCTGCTCGTAGTGTCGCTCTACTTCCCGCTGTGCGCCAGCCCGCGCATCTTCGACCAGATCATACATCGCCACTGCATCCACCTGTTCGACGTGCTCAAGGTGACCTCCAACGAGCAGGCGCACATGACGGCCGACACGAACATGCGTTTCTCCGTCCTCCAGCTGTTCATGTTCACGAACTACTTCGTCAATTTCTTCCTCTACATCCTCTTTGGAAGGACGTTCCGGCGCGCCTTCTCCGAGATGATGCGGGAGAGGTGGTGCTGCTGTTGCCGAGACGCTGCAAGAGACTCTGCCTGGAGGCGTCGCTACGCGAGCGCCTGGTCCGTCCGGTCGGATGTTAGCGGCACAGACAGACAATTCTACATGCCTTCCACAGGAATACTCATCATGAGAGTTACTACCGTTTGACGCTGTACAGGGATATTTTCATAATTGAACCTGGATAGATGTTAGCGAACAATATAAAACAACTCTGTCGACGTGTCCCGCACACTTTGTTTCTCAATGATTGGATTAATGAAGCGTGAGGATTGCTGACTCACTTCGTAGAATTTGGTAAAATTGCTTAGACAAATTGTCAACGGGTCCGTTATTGGCGTAGTCTTCAACAGATGAGCACACCTGTTCATTAGTATTGCACCTGGCCAACGATATGTGATCCAAGACATGTGAAACGTCTACGAAGGTGTAATAGAAGCCAAAGTAATATAGCATGACATGCGAGTCGTTCTTCGTGTGGTTATAATGGTCGACGTATTCCGAAACCATTGTAACAAAACATGATTGTGATGACAATTCACGATGACACTTATCACAAATGTGAAACATTGTGAAAACAATCTCAACAGTAAGTATTACAAATTGACCAATAGAGCATATATATATATATATATATTCATTTATGAGATGTGAAGTAAAATCAGTCGTCTTCTTCTATCCCGTGTGCCTTGCTTATTTAAGACGTTGGCAATCATGGTCTGTTTGTTTCTTTTTTATGGTTATCATTAATAGGATGGCGCCTTCAAATATAATCGACATGTTTAAGCTCGTGATATAGTGATATGGCTGATTTAGTGGTGCAAATTGTCTGTCCGGTGTTTCTGTGTCCACAGCGGTATATATATATATATATATATATATATATATATATATATATATATATATATATATATATATATATATATATATATATGTATATATATATATATATATATATATATAAATGTAGGTTACCCGAGGTTCATGAAACTGAACATGAGCTTATATATATATATATATATATATATATATATATATATATATATATATATATATATATATATATATATATATATATATATATATATATATATATATATATATATATATATATATATATATATAGTTGTGCACATTTTCTAAATCAGCCATATCAAGAAGAAGAAGACGAAGAAGAAATGTTTTTTTTATTTTACTCATCATACCTTTCACATAATACATATATATCCATGTTAAATTATAATTTTAAATAATACAGGTGTATATGGTTGTAAGTAAACATGGTATATATTAAGGTAAACAAACAAATAGGGTCAGGAGACTCATCTAAGACTTTGATAGTCGCTGTCGAGGAGCCACCTTGCAAAATGAAATTAAACTAAATCAGTTGGTCAAACATATATAATTTTTCTAAGAGAAGAAAAAAAGAGTGTGCATGTGCATGTGCTTGTTCGTGTGCATGTGCGTGTTCGTGTATTACTATTCTCGCTTGATTATTTGTGTTTGCAGTTTAGGCGCCTTTTAGTATAAGGGTAACAGGTGGTTGTATTTTTTTTTAATGTTGCATACATATATAGTAATTTTGCCTTGTGCATGAATCTTGATAATTTTGTAAAAAATAAAGTTTTGCATACTGAGCAAATCCTTGTAAGCTGTGTGTATTAAGCTTTTCCTTAACTATAGTGGGAATATTATTAAGTAAAAATGGTAAATTATGTCGAAGACATTTCTTTGCAAATTCGTGTTTAGTTTTATAAGTATATATTTCATTCTTGATTCGTGTATCATAATTATGTATGTCATAGTTGAAGATTATCCTCCAGTTTTGTAAATGAACTGGAAAATTGTTATGTAAATATTCATAATAAAATTTTAATTGTTGTTATTTAAGAATGTCATCTACTTTTAACATGCTGAGTTTTTTATGGAGTGGCTCTGTGTGGGAATTATAGTTACTTAAGGTAATAATTCTCAATGCTTTCTTTTGAAGTTTTATTATTCTATTTGTTTGAAAACCCCAAACCATGATGCAATAATTAATGTGTGGTACAATTAATGAATTATATAATAATGTTTTAATTTGTTGTGATAACAGGTTTTAATTTATTTAAAATACCAATCTTTTTAGAACATGCGTTTGAATTTTTTTCAGTATGTCTTCTCCGGTTCAGATTTGTATCAATAATTAAACCTTCCTTAACTTGTTCAATATTTATATTATCTATCTTCAGAGTAAGTGTCTATATATTTTTATTTGTCCTTTGGAATGTCATATATTTAGATTTTGCAATGTTTAATGATAATTTATTTATTTTGAGCCATTCATTTATTTTTAAAAGTTCATTATTTATTAAAGATTCTAAATTGTCATTTTGTATGTTATCATTAAAAGTATTTAAAGTACTTGATAAGGTTGTGTCATGATGATGATAAATGATGAAATTAAACATTTTACTGGCTTGTGCAAAATCATTGATATATATATATATATATATATATATAATAAATAACAGAGGCCCTAGGATTGAGCCCTGTGGCATGCCAGTTGTTATTGGTAACATGTTTGATTTTATATGATCAATTTCAGTATATTGTTTACGGTTATTTAGGTAGCTACTGAATAAGTTCAGATTTGTACCATTTATGCCATAATATTTTAATTTGTCAATTAAAATTAAATGGTCAATGGTATCGAATGCTTTAGAAAGGTCCAAATATATGTTTATGGGTATTTCATCCTGATCCATTTGGGTTATAATCCTATCTATCAATTCCAGTGCAGCATATTCCGTTGAATGCTTGGGTTGAAAACCATATTGATGGTCAAAGAAAAGTTTGGAGTTTTTTAAATAAGTTGACAATTGATCAACATTTATTTTTTCCAATACTTTTGAGATAGCTGGTAGAAGAGATGTGGGTCTATAATTATTAAATATTGTTGGCTCGTCTTTTTTATAAACTGGAATAACCTTAGCAATTTTTTATTTATCAGGGAATACTCCTGTGGTTAATACTTGATTTGTTAATAATGTTAAAGATTTAGTTATTGCAGGTTCAATTAATTTGAGTAGTTTGGTGGAAAAACCATCAAATCCATAACTATTTTTATTGGGTAGATTATTTATTATTCTCTTTACATTATATATTCTTCAATTAAATGTAAAAACAGAATTTAATTTTTTATTTAAATAATAGGAATGATTATGGAAGCCTTTGTATTTAATATTGTTTGCCAGATGATTCCCTATATTAGTAAAAAATGCATTACATTTATTTGCAATTTCCAATTTATCTGTCATAATAGAATTTGATTCTTTAAAATATGTAGGAAATGATTTATTAGTTTTACTTTTAGACAGGATTTCATTTATAGTTTTCCAAGTATTTTTATGTCAAATTTGAATTGATTAAAACGTGTTTCAAAATATGATTGCTTTGCTATACGAAAGCTCCTTTTCAATATTTCATTGTATGTTCTTAGATTAATCAGTAACATTTCATGTTCTGGAGAATCAGGATTTGTTAATTTTATTTGTTTGTAAAGTTTATCTCTGTGTCGTATTGAGGCTAGCAGACTTTGAGTTATCCATGTAGACTTTTATGTTTTTATTTATTAAATTTCACTAATTTACTCATCATGTATTTATTTTTAGCTTGATTGATTTAATTTAGGATAATGTTATAGTTACGGTTTGTGTCAGCCGTTGGACTTATGTCTAGTTTCTCATATATTTTAGTAGAGATTAAATCCTCTTTGACTTTTAACATTGCCTTTTTGTTTTGAATATTAATTTCTAGGGTGGCACGACACTCCCGGGCTAGGGTGGCACGACACTCCCGGGCTAGGGTGGCACGACACTCCCGGGCTAGGGTGGCACGACACTCCCGGGCTAGGGTGGCACGACACTCCAGGGCTAGGGTGGCACGACACTCCCGGGCTATGGTGGCACGACACTCCCGGGCTAGGGTGGCACGACACTCCCGGGCTAGGGTGGCACGACACTCCCGGGCTATGGTGGCACGGCGCACAGTTAAACCTTTCTCTTGCGACACACACACACACACACACACACACACACACACACACACACACACACACACACACACACACACACACACACACACACACTCACACACACACACACACACACACACACACACACACACACACACAATCATGTTGTGCAGCTAAGAACATTTCCGTGACGATGAAAGGGAATAAGAAATGGTTCGTGATACGTGGATGAAAAACTGGAGGATTTCACCAAAAAAGAATATAAAACAAAACAAAGCACACCACTCCGACTACACATGCACGCACGGACGCACACACGCAAGCACGCACGCACGCACACATATACTCGGTGTGTTTGTTATTAGTTGCCATTGATTTCCTGTCATTCAGTAAATGTTCGTCCTCATTAATATCCCGCTCGCTGTTTGTTTACTAACGTTAGCATTTAGATACCACATCACTGTGAGAGTCGGCACTTGGTAAAATGTTGTCTCGTTCGATAGAATGTGTTCCAATCTTGATATAGTAATTAGGCGCAACCTTAAACATATTGGTAATTTATTTTACTATCAATCACCTGCATCATAACGTCCAGAAATACACTAAGCATCCAGCTTTCAAAATATCGCGTGGAATTCATATCCACTGGATAAGATCTCACGTATATGTCCTAGAAATAGAACATCTTTTGTCGATGATGATAATATTTTTTAAAGAATGTTACCCCAAACCCGTGATGTTAATGGTGAGTGGGTGTATATTTTGTTACAGCTAGCAAAACTCTTTGTGTAAATGTAGTGCCAACGTTCCTTCTTCACTGGCCAGCATTGGCCCAATCAAATTTCGCTAGCTAGCTATATTTGTCCGTTATGGACTAATTATCATATTCCATGTAATTTTCTTAATTATGATCCTTTGTTACGAGTCGCTCTTAACGAATCCAACAGGGCGAGGTTTTTCTTTTGTTGTGGGGCCTACTGCTTCGTCTAGTTGGGTGCTTTCTCAAACTAATGTGATCAACTAGAATCAACTAAGGCGTCAATACAATTACCCGTCTTGTGGCACGAAACTTTGTACTATACGTGAGACGTTCGCCTTATTTGAAGCCATTCATTCACTCGCTGCATGACAGCGTCGAGTTTTTATTTTATAATGTACATAAAATAAATACATTATAAAGTGCATTGTATTATTTATTTAGTGAACTCGATGTCGACTACAAAACATTCTAGCAATGCTACAGTGATTTAATGAGAAATATCAAATATGTATACTGTGGCTCACGATTCAGCTAAAATGTCGGTAGTTGACTCCAAATTTGAAGTTACGTACGCATGTTTGTCTGTTTGATAAAAAAACTAACTAGCTGATGTCCCGTTAAGTCATGCGACTTCTCGTGACGTCCATGCATGATGAGTTGTCCTGAAAATGTATTTCAAAATATATATAACATACACATTTGAAACATAATTTTTATCATTTCTAATCTTAATAAAACCTTCAGCTGTCGCAACACAAAAATGCCCCCACGCGCTCGAAGTCAGCACACTTCTGAATTGGTATCTGAAAATAAACTACGTGTTTATGGAAAACAACAAACTGATGTACGTAACGACCATTTCGGCGGACGATGACGTCATAGCCGTACGATGACGTCATGGCAACGCATCAACTAGACGGAAGCACCGGTCACAAATGAGCTCGTTCTATGTCGTAATGCTATGTTCGGAAGCAGAACAAATCGGAGCAGACGGATGGGTTGAGTGTAATTTCTTAAATATTAGGGGTGACACTCCTCATTATGAGCAGTACCTGTTGCAGGTTGCCCCTCACCTTTAATGTCATCACGTAGATAGATAAGCAGTTTCATGCGTTGTGTGTGTGTGTGTGCGTGCGTGCGTGCGTGCGTGCGTGCGTGCGTGCGTGCGTGCGTGCGTGCGTGCGTGCGTGCGTGCGTGCGTGCGGGTGTGTGTGTATGTATATCTGCTGTTTGTCATTGTGTGCAACAATAACTTTGCATTGCATTGCTTTAGCAAATACTTCTGTATACAATGATGTATATGTTCATTTTTATATATCTGGTATGCTCGAAATACATACCAATTGGCAATAAAATATGCCCATTAGCAACCTTTATATATGTATACAGTGCACTCCGCTTAATTCAAAGTCGCTTAAATCAAAAAGCTGGATAATTTGTCGTCAGGTCCCGGCCCGAGGTCTTCTTTATCCAGAGCTTGTGATAAATAGAACTCCGGATAACTCGAAGGGTTTTTGATGGTCCCGGGCACTTCGGATTATCCAGCTTGTTCTGTGCACCGTTTCTTTATTCCTGCATCAAACAAGCTTCGGCCACATTAAATGATTCTAATTTCAACACTCCACGACAGATGTCACAAAGTGCTTTCTGTGTTATTGTTCCCACTATCACAATTGGGTATGTTTCCTGTCAGTAGACCCCTGTGTAAGAAATGAATCGTGTTCCCAGAGGACGACAGACTGAGAGAAAACACGTTCATTCAGAAGCAGGGGCATGCCCGCATGACCTCGTTATTGACCAAACCGCGTAGTATTTTCTTCAACAGTACTGTGTTCTACGGAAGAATCTAAGCCATCCACTGCGCATCTGAACAGGCGAATCGCGTCGGTAAGAAATTATAAACTAACATGTTGTTTTTGTTATACATGTAATGATACGTAACTCACGCTCTCAATGATATATGCATATTGATGTGTTTATGCTTTTTTAATGTGTGTCATTAGTGTTGTCGTTGCATAAATAAACCTTACCGCCACAGACCGCGGACATGCCCTAGTCTTGTGCGGACGTGGTCCAGTGCAGTAAAGTGTATTATTAAATTTATTTTATTATTAAATTTACACGATGTAGACGTTACGCCTACGTTGAGACTTATCATATGGGAGAGGTTTCACAGGAACCCGGGGGATATTCGAAACATTGCCAATATACAATCCTTCTGTCAAAATTATACCCTTTTCCAGTTGAGTGCATTGAAACATACACAATTGAACGTGTAAACTATGCACTGTTCCATGGTATAGATTAATTCATTAACATATTTGATTCACAGATCAATGGGACCTCTCAGTGTCTACCCTTTATGTATACTATTTATACCCTTGCGTTGTGTGCGTTAACGTGCGCTGTACGCAGGAAACACACGTACAATACGTGACAAGGGTGGTATACTAGAAATTTATTGAGTCCCACCCCCACCAATAATTGGTAAACTACTAAATATACAGATTAACAAGGCGATACTTTAACCTTCTGGCATAAACAGTTCATTAGTTATGACACGTATACCCTAAGTGCGAGGATATGCCCCACTTTCCCCTATATTATATTTCTACGGGAAAACATAATTTATTTACCAATTGTGTACATTTCAGCAGTGTGAATTTGCCTAAAACATAATTAAATAATATTTGCCAGGGATGGCGCCACGCATATATGAAACATTCTTGGGCTCTCGATAATAAAAATCAAGACATATTTATTTCAAATTGTATTTTCGCCATAACTTTTCGGTAGTCCCTCGTTCTGATAATAACTGTGCGCGTCCCTGTTCACGATTATGCTGATTGATTCTCTTTTGTTACGTCTCTGAGCTCAGGTTCCTGATGATATAGGCGCCATCGACGTTAATTATTATTTTTAGTATTCATAAATATTTAACTTTCAGTGACAATCTTGTACAGTTTTGAAATATAACAATAGAATAGACCATACAGGTAATGAAAATAAAGAGCGCACATGCCTACATAACGTACAATCTGGCTTATTTGCATTATGTTAGAATTACATTTTCAAGAACTTGAATATATAAATATATATATATATAATTTTATATATATATATATATATATATATATATATATATATATATATATATATATATATATATATATATTTCAGTACGTTGCTAGTTATATTATCGTCTAAATCATTGATATATATATATATATATATATATATATATATATATATATATATATATATATATATATATATATATATATATATATATATATATATATATATATATATATATATATATATATATATATATATTCAAACTCGTCTGTCATTTAAAATAGCTGATGACTCGTGAAAGTTAAGTTAATATGCGGTAGGTGACGCCACGTATCGTGCCCTCTCAATAGTGCCGCAGCCGCTATACACAAGATGTCGCCTCTGTACGCGCACCTTTTCGTTCCTATTCTGTTTATAGAAAATTAATGTGATCCCCGGGCTGGGACATATCTGGGAAATGTTAAAGAACCACAGTTTTGTTTTGACATAATTTCACCGTTATCTGTTTAACCTGAATGTTTCGCTTCGAATATCATGTTTACATTACACGCGGAGAGCACCGGTGTCAACATCTGCTCGTGAACAAATGGGACTATATCCCCGAAATATGGGAAAGTGCTCACGAAAAGCGGAGAACGTTCTCCTCCATTTAACTTCCGTCGTTTTTAACGTGTTGTTTTACAAGTCGCCATTTTGACATGCCGTTCGCGGTGAATGCACGCATGTGAAAATGAGAAATCACTTCAGACCAAAGAAATAAAATGTGCCTAGAATGGCCTCGCGTGGAACACATTTTACCGTAATTTTTTTTTTAAATTGCAAAAACGGAACATATTCTCAAAAAAGCGAGAAAGCGGGACAAATGAGAAAAGCGATATTTCTCGCCCGAAAGCGGTACTGTTAACACCTAACATGGGAGATGAACGTAATTTTTACGCGTGTAATATTTCCATCACGTGATCCCATTAACGCTTAACCCCGATATACTTTGTTCAGAGATATTGAAAGATGTCGACAGCTTCACGTATGTACTGAATGGCTGGGTCGACTTTCATCAACAGTTAAATCATAGTGTCGCAGCTGCTATACACAAGATGTCGCCTCTGTACACGCACCAAGCGTACATTGCTCTCTTACCTTTTAGTTCCTATTATGTTCATAGAATGATTTGATCCCCGGCCTGGGACATATCTGGGAAATGCTAAAGAACCACAATTTTGTTTTGATATTATTTATAATGTTTAACTTGAATATTTCGGTCAGAATAGCATGTTTACACCACACGCGGAGAGCACAGATGTCAACGTATGTTCGTGGAAAAACGGGAACATGTCCACGAAAAGCGGGAAAGTAGTTAAGGAGTCCATTACAACTGGTAATAGAGGGGGTTACTAAAAATAGACACTGGGAAACCCAGTATTAATTATTTTTTTAATGAAAACGTAGTATCTATAAATAAGAGAGGTCACCAATCACCGTTCAGTACGTTATCGGTGAATGGTATAACGAGCTGTGATTCGTCAGTTGTAGTTTCATTCATAAATGTTATGCAAATGAGTTTCATTCATAAATTTGGCGGATGATTAATAGAGGTAAGGAAGCTAAATGGCTCCTGTGTCTATCTGGAGGGAGAAGGGTAGGTGCTCGCGTTTCCAGCAGTTGGACGAGAATGCTTGGTAAGCAAAACATATCGGCACAGACAATAACGCAGTGGGACAAATGATTAATTGCATTTTAGTAGGACTTTGTGAGTAGGGCGCCTGTTTTATTTGCATCCTATCACGTTACAGTCGATGCTTTCACATCTTGGTTTTATGCACGATATGACATCATTAACAAACTATAATGTTAAATAATATGATTATGAATTATTATTGTAATACCACGCATGTCGGATCGCGCTGTAGCAGAGAGATATTGCACTTAAAACGTTGTGCGAATAAAGTACATAACATAGACCATCAGGTGGACTGTGGAATCCTGTTGCCTTAGCAACGAACGGGGTGCGGCTAGCGCTGTTATTATCGATGAAACAACAAACATAGTTGTAAGAACTGAATGACGCATGTCAGAACTGTAAGTTGTAAGAACTGAATGTGGCATGTCAGAACTGCA
>OY759270.1:24273760-24303760 GCA_963662155.1 Lamellibrachia columna | reverse complement strand
TATTTGTTATTTGGTATTATTTGTCTTAAGTTTAAACAGTTTAAAAAGTTAATTGCAAAAGTTTAAAAGTGAATAGTTATTTGAAGAAACTTTGTATTAAAATATGCATTTGTACTGTATGCTTACGTAAAAGGTCTTTTTTGCCTAACTTTTCTTACCAAGCTTATTATATATGCTACTTACAGTTAAATACTTCTCAGTGATATGTGAAAAACGTGAACAGTGAAAGACCAACTCTGTAAATGCTAAACGGCATGCATGAATGTTGGAACGCCACAGAAAAAAATAGCAATTATCAAATTAGCAATGCTGTTGTAAATAAATAAAAAAAATAAAGTAAATATATGACCAGTTTTAGATGCCAAGTTACTATTTGTTTCATAATTGTCTATTCTAGGTTCACTATTTTTTAGTCAAGTCATACATGTCCTATAACCATGTTATTGTGGCTGCATTTGAAAAAATTTCTTAGGCGAATGAATTTCTGAAACCGATCAAGACATTTCAAAGGGTGAATTCTACTAGGAGCACGTGTTGCCCTTTTCCAATGTGCTCCTAATTAAATTTACCGTAATAATGATATTGTTTGTTTGAAACACAATTACTGCAGTAGGTTCTTGTAGTAATGTTCATCTAATAGCTTGCTATTTATAAAATAATTTGCTTTGTTGTCAACGGAAAGTGTCCCTTCGATACTTTTCTCCTTGTTAGTTGCTATTTTATGACACATTTACCATTTCAGGACTTTTCAATGAACCCGATTCTTTCTTTTTTGACCATTTCAAGAATTTGCCCTCAATAGAAATTCATTAATGCTCCCCTGACAAAAAGAAGCTATGTATATGCAGTTGTGGGAACTATGCAGATAGAGCTGGATGGAACAAATCAGTAGGACTTGGGTGGCAAGCGAAAAAGCTGATTTGTATGATAATACCTTACATTATTTGCATCACTTAAGTTATGCATTACTTACATTTGTTTATTACTTATTGTATACTTAGTGATGTTGTTGTGTTTCGTGGATATGGTTTGTCAACACATTGTTTTGGATACTGTACATATGATAACATCATCCGTTCATCTCTTGCATAAAGTGGTGTATCAGCGTAGAGAATGTACGAACAAAGATCACTGATGCTAGAATTCAGTTGAAAATATTGCTTTCATTTCAGTCGTCTTCAATTTGTCCAAACGGATACTTTGCAGTATTTCACGGATTCATTTAAGTGTTGTGTGTTGATGTTTCGAATTGTTATTGTTCGCAATGGCTA
Organism: Lamellibrachia columna; assembly: GCA_963662155.1. NCBI lineage: Eukaryota > Metazoa > Annelida > Polychaeta > Sabellida > Siboglinidae > Lamellibrachia > Lamellibrachia columna. Next base: position 24,302,489 of record OY759270.1, on the reverse strand, counting down.
ATACAGAAAGAGTCTGCATTTGTTCAACACATCTCCAGAGGTGTCAAAGACCATGTTAACTGATGCTGTGGAACATTTATTAAAGAGTGCAAGCTGCGTTGAAAATGTTTATAACAAGATTGCTGTCTAACCTATTCTTGACATAAGTCGGATTACAGTCGGGTGTTAAAAGCGCACCGCTAATTACGCAGGAAAGACTTAGTGCTTGCTCGCTCACGTTCAGATTCGCTTCGCACGCTAGGGCGTAATATGTAAACACATCATGCATTCTTGCCTGAGGAAGCGAATATGAGAACGCCTGCCTTTCGTGGATACGTAAGCACATTATGACACACATATTTTATCTGATGGCGCAATTGGTACTGACTCGGTATTTCCAATGTGTTGAAACGTTTGCGTAATATTTTACATGCATGTATGTAGGCGTGACTGCATGTATGCATCATTATTTTGTTGGTGGTAATATCTTCAAGATTTTACATGTGATATTAAATGCTTGAGAATCGATAATATTATATTTAACTGAAAATGGAAAACTTTGATTTCTCAATGGATCAAATTAATACAGTGTGTAAAATTGCATTCTTTCTCTCTTCCTTTGACACATGAATAAATGTAGGACCTACATGTTAGTTTATTTCGAAATGATGCGCATGAATGGCGTAAATCTTCGCAAAAGTTACTTTCTCTCTGTGTATCATATTGTTTCTTCTACCGCCGTCTACCACGACAAGTTTTTGTGCGCCGACATTCCGATTTACTTCAAAGTCATGGGTGTGGCGTGTAAACATAATGCATTATGGCCGCAGGTGGCTGACATGAGATGTCCTGTCTTCAGTGGATGCCGTATACACGTAACACTACCTTAAGAAAGCTAAGAACTGCCGGCTTTATTACAGGCGACTATTATTATTAAAGCAATGTCACACGCATGTTCGCAGAACGAGGCAGGTTAGATTTCGACGAGAGGAGGAGGAACTTACGTTTGTTCCTGATGTACAAAGTTGTCCGTGGTCACGTGTATCATGACAAAAGGTCGTTGAGTTATTTCTGAATACATGCACAGTAAAGTACTCTAAATAGGTATTGATACATAGAGACTGAATGTACGAAAGAAAAGAACAAACACCGCGCATACGCAGCGATTGCGATGACATAAGCAACTATTTTGGTATTGGTGTTTCATTGATAGTTTCGGTGACGTAACACGTGTGTTTAGGAATATATCAAGTGCTATGAATAAAATAAAACACGATGAAGTGGTTGTGTTTTATAGCTTTGTTGGAAAGAGATTTGCCTATACAATATTTAGGTGCCAAGACATTTCTTTAATGAGCATTTGAAGAAGTTGTAGACACTTAAAACATAAAACATGAGCATATACCATCCTTTGGCCTTTTGTCATCACTTCCACCATTTACTGTCCCTAAGAGCAATTCACTCCATGGTCCCTACATTCACCTACGTCCGTATTTTGGTTAGTTAATGACAGTTGATGCATTTTTGCTAAGTACATGATAGCTGGTATAGAAAAAACTTTACTGGTCATTAATTTCAATAGATCCAGTTATGAACTAGGGTTACTCTGGCAGCAAGATAATAACACCGGGCGAGAGTGCAGTCGTCAAGAAATCGCTTACGTAATGGGAAGTAAAAACCTAGCTGTAGGAAAATCACATGCCTTGCAATGGATACAATTCCCTATGACACAATAACTGTCACTGTCTGGTGTCCAACACCAACAGACAGAAGTAGAAGTGTCAACTCAGGCATCTCAACTTTAAATTATTTCTGGTGCAATGAAGAAAGAGGCGCTGTTGAATAAGCACAACTAACACAACCCGCGTTGTCCCTTTTGTTGTTCTGTTAACTAACTCGAGTTGATACAAGAAGCACTCCACAGAGGCAAGATGTCTATGTTATTGCAACAGTCTTATAGTGCAAATTGTCACCTGACTAACCTTTACAGGCCAATATTAACTGCCCATGTAACGCTTTTTGCTAAGTATGCAATGCGTTCAGCTTTGTAGTAACGCGTTTAACTATGTATGTCCGTTAAGCTATGTATGTCCGTTTAGCTATGTATGTCCGTTTGTCTGTTCACTATCTTCACCTCTGTCCACTCACATCTTCGTGTACTGTCCTGTATAGTCTATAATCTTCATACATCACTGATCAATGCACCCCTGATCAGTAATGAATGGGTGAAGTGGGGTGCGATGGTACACCGGTTAGAATACCGGACTCTCAATCAAAACAACCCGGTTTCAAATCCCACTGCGGTCGCTTCGAACCTTTGGCAAGTCTGATCACCCCACGTTGCCACAGTTCATTCAGTTGTATAAATGAGTACTTGGCCATACAGACAGTGGTGGATATGTGAACGAACGAATAGTCTTCGCGCAATAATTTCAGCGTGGCTGAATGCTTCCCAGAGAAGTTGAAATGGCTTTGGAATGAACAGGTCTGCCAGGGGGTAAAGTGTAAGACGCTTTGAGAAGTCCTGAGGACTGGATACTGCGTTATATAAGAACGTACCTCTTTTAACCCCATCCACAATTGACCGTCGTAATCTTCAGACATTACCGCCCATCTCTCCTTTCATTCACCCCTCCCACTACCCCCTGCATTGACCGCCTTTCGTCTACCCCTACACGAATCTGCATACATTACTGGCCACTTGCATATCCATCCACATCCGTCCGTTGACTCTTCATCCATCAATGACCTCCACCCCCACCCTTCACACCCGTCTGACTGCACGAAGTGGCGAAATAACGAAGTAGCAAAACAACCATTTTCTTTAACTGTTTGACATTTTTGTGTCGGTAATTTTTAACTACGTGACATTTTACCAGTTTTAGCTAATGCGTTTTTGTCACATGTGTAACGCTGTTTGCTAAGGATGTAACACATTCACTAGCTGTTCTTCCCATCGCACACACGGTCAACTTAATTAGGTCAAATCTCAAATTAACTAGGGCAAATTATTCTATTATATATAACACTATATATATTACTCAATATCTACTTTGTCTGCATATTTGATTTTATTATGTCATTTAAAATATGTTTTGATGATCCCTCCTCAGTGTAAGATGTATTAAATTTTTTGGAGAGTAAAGTTATAATAATAATTATTATTATTATATTATTATTATTATTATTATTACATTATGTCAAATGAACTAGTTCAAATGACAACATTAATTAAGTCAAATATCATATGATTTCAGATTCAAACCACACACTTTTCTAAACACAAACTTTTCTAAAGAAACTGGGGCGTTTATGGTGGCGCCCTCGTATCAGTTTCGCTACGCTACCCTCTAACACTAACCCTAACCCTACCCAAACCCTATCCCCCTCGTAGCTTGTTTGTAATATGATTTTATGATCATATTGTGTGCCTCTAGCTCCATTAAGCATAGCACTTTGTCCAAATTCCCACCGATAATAGGGGCAGATTCAGGAATTGGACTTTCAGATAGACCCGCGTATTGTATTCAGCCGTTGGATAAAACATGAAATAATGTTATCTAATTAATTGTTCAAGATGGCGAAATTTAGAAAACGAACATCCGGGCGTTTCATACTTCTCCAATTTCTAAATAGAAAAGCCATTTCTCCATGCATGGTTGCTACCTAAATAACCTTTCTATGCCTACGAAATCGGAATACTTAGGGCAGTTAATTGTAACTCCAGAAATGGTAGCTAAGAAAATAAAGGCATTGAAGGACAATAAATCACCTGGAGTGGATATAATTCCTCCAAAACAATTGTACGGAAACAGTAGAACAAATTAGTGTACCACTTACAAGAATATTCAACTTGACATTAAAAGAGGGTCTGGTTCCTTTTGAACGGAAAGAAGCAAGCATCACCTTAAAAAAGATTTCGAGAAATAAGTCAGAGAATTACAGACCAGTGAGTTTAACGTCAGTGATTTGTAAATTATTAGAAAGGTTAATTAAATACCATATGGTGAACTTCCTTGTTAGGCATAAATTATTAAATCCAACTCAACAAGGATTCCTAAAAGCGAGGTCATGCTTAACAAATATGTTATGGGTTTGTTTTGGAAGAAATTAGTAAGTGGATAGACGAGGGATCACCAGTAGATATTGAATACTTAGATTTTCAGAAAGCTTTTGACAAAGTGCCACATCAAAGATTGCTACTTAAATTAAAAGCCCATGGTATCAGGGATGGCATAATCGACTGGATAGAAAAATGGCTGGCTGACAGAAGACAGCGTGTTGTAGTAGATGGGGAGGTTTCAAACTGGAAATCAGTTTTGAGTGGGGTACCACAAGGACCAGTATTACGACATTTATTATTCTTAATATAATATATATATATATATATATATATAAATGACTATAATATAACTAGCAACGTACTGAAATTTGCGGATGACACAAAAGTTTCTAGAATGATTACCAAGGATGGTGATAAACAACTATTACAAAACTATGTAGACAAATTAGTTAAGTGGTCTGCGAAATGGCAGGTGCACAATTTTGGGAAATGTAAATTCCTACATACAGGACATTGGAACTTGGGTGTAAGCTATAAAATGGAAGATACTGTTCTAGGTGCTACTGTAAAAGAAAATTATATAATATGAAAGTTTCAGAGAAGTGTGGTATTGCAACTTCAAATGGTAATAAAATTCTTGGGTTGATTAGGAGAAACATAACATACAAGGAAAAAACTAATTATGTATCTGTATAAAGCAATAGTTAGGCCTCATTTAGAGTACTGTATACAAGAGACGATATATTTAGATACGCTTGAAATAATACAGAGGAGAGCAACTAAAATGATTCCAGAACTGACCTTAATTATGAAGAACGACTGAAAGAATGTGGTTTAACAACCCTAGAGCCAAAGCTGTTAAGTGGATGTCAAATTGTAGTTTTAAGACATTGAATGGGTATAAAAATATTGATAGAAATATTTGTTCTCAGTGAGATGAGGTAACATTAGTAAAGGTTCAGTGTATATTGGATATCAAGAAGTACTCGTTCTCACAGAGGACAATCAATAAATGGAACAATTTATGTGGTGGGTGCCTTGTACGAGTGTACCACGTGATTGATTTTGTAGTAGGGGCCTCTTTTGGGGGGCCTGGTGTGAGTGTAAAACTTGTATCATGATTAACCCGGCATTGTCCTTAACCGCTTCACAGGCGGATTGTTTGAGAAGGTAACCATGTACAGCATAGATAAACTTCTATCTGGCATACCTCGGTCTCTCTCTCGCTCTCTGTCTGTCTGTCTGTCTGTCTGCTCTCTCTCTCTCTCTCGCTCTCTCTCTCTCTGTCTCTCTCTCTGTCTCTCACTCTGTCTCTCTCTCTCTGTCTCTCTCTCTCTGTCTCTCTTTCTCTCTCTCTCTCTCTCTCTCTCTCTCTCTCTCTCTCTCTCTCTCTCTGTCTCTAGGGTAGACGAGGCCCTAAATTGTCGTTTACCAGACGGATAATATTCGATTTGTAGGATATTATTAAAGCGCATGCCATGATATTCCCGACCTTAAAATAACCCCAAAATAGGGCAATAGTAATCACTGGTGGCGGAAAATATATCTTTTTTAATAATATATCTGTAGATATACCACAACGTAGTCATGGATGCTGTATCCATAAAAAATTATAACTTTTTAGCTGTTTGAATGACGGTCAAAAGTTACACCAAAATGTGCAATTTTAAAATGTCATAACGTATATATTTATACGTCTCAACTGTCGCATATGGAGTTCTTTGAAACGTATAAACTGAATACCCTGTTCAAAATTTCGGACACATCATTATATTTTGAAAAAGTTCAGCATTACGAAAATGCGCATTAAAGCTATGTAAAAGGCATGTGATTTGATTCTATATGTGCACAAAGTCTCGTTCACATAATAAAAATATTTCAAATTAAAATGAATTGTCTTATAGTGTATACTTGCTTTGTGGGACATCTTCAATGTAGGAAACATTTTAAGAAAAACAAAATAAGAGATTTTAAGATGGACTTACAAACGGTCAAACTCTTTTAGCTTTTAATGTGACTCAAACAATTACGTATGCTACGGGGGCACTGTAGCGTTAGTGTTGCCCAATATTGTGGACACGTGTACACATGTACAGTACAACTGTTGTCCATGTGTATCCACCAAAGGCCACAGCTGCTTACGTACACCATTTAGTCCGTGCATCTTCTGCATATGAAACACACCAGCGAGGGCCACGAGATAATAACATGCGTGACCAATCAATTTAGAGACGACAGACCAATAGTGAAGAGGCTGAGTGACCAACTAGCGTTGGCTGCCTTGTTCTTGGCGTGTCCAGTCAGTTACATCGGTGCTGGCAGTGCGGCCACAACGTTGTGGGATTTCCGAAGTTTTATGTGCGTTTCCACTACTAAATAGGACCATGGATTGATGATATGTGAAGACCATCGTTACGCGGTATGGACGTTCGTGACATATACTGACATATAAACATATCAACTCTGTGATATTGAGACGGGTATATTAATCTATAACATAACCGATATGTGGATGTCACAAGTCATGACGCAGATGTGAGGTTTAATGCATCATGTTCGGGTTTTTCAATTGTGCACAACAACGACAACTGCCGCTCTCTTGCTAGCAGGATGGCAGCTACCGCTGTCCCGCCGTGTGTTTGTGCACGAACACAGTTGCTTTAGTATTCCGCACTCGGACACGCCTAGCAATGAACTTCGTCGTCGAAACCCTTCGTGGCGGAAGTGACGTAAAGAAATACTCCCCCGCTTCTGTTCTCGGACACAACGTAACATGCGGACGTTTCGCGGAGCGACGACCACTGAACGCCACTAGCGACAACATGATGGCGGATTGCCTGAGTGTCGAGGAGCCTTTCCATGTAAGCTTGTCTGAAGCGTTGTCGTCTTTATTGTAGCTCTCCTCTTGTCTGTAGCGTCGTCGTCGTTGTTGTATCTCTCCTCTTGTCTGTAACGTCGTCGTCTTTGTTGTAGCTCTCCTCTTGTCTGTAGCGTCGTCGTCTTTGTTGTAGCTCTCCTCTTGTCTGTAGCGTCGATGTCGTTGTTGTAGCTCTCCTCTTGTCTGTAGCGTCATCATCGTTGCTGTAGCTCTCGTCTTGTCTGTAGCGTCGTCGTTGTTGCTGTAATTATCCTCTTGTCTGTAGCGTCGTCGTCGTTGTTGTAGCTCTCCTCTTGCCTGTAGCGTTGTCGTCTTTGTTGTAGCTCTCTTCTTGTCTGTAGCGTCGTCTTCGTTGTTGTTGTAGCTCTCCTCTTGTCTGTAGCGGCGTCGTCGTTGTTGTAGCTCTCCTCTTGTCTGTAGCGTCGTCGTCGTCGTTGGTGTAGCTTTCCTCTTGTCTGTAGCGTCGTCGTCCACCACAGAGAGGGTCAAAGAGCACGTCGTCGTCCTCTTTCTCGTCCTCGCTGTTGTCCTCAACACGCTGTCGTTCGCGACGATGCGGCGACAGCGTCTGCGGCGAATGACGCCGTCAATCTACCTGCGCTTCCTCGCCGTCACAGACACGGCGAGGTAACTGTCAACGTCTGGTGATGATAACAGTAGTATATATATATATATATATATATATATATATATATATATTATATATATATATATTAAGAATAATAAATGTCGTGATACTGGTCCTTGTGGTACCCCACTCAAAACTGATTTCCAGTTTGAAACCTCCCCACCTACTACAACACGCTGTCTTCTGTCAGCCAGCCATTTTTTCTATCCAGTCGATTATGCCATCCCCGATACCATGGGCTTTTAATTTAAGTAGTAATCTTTGATGTGGCACTTTGTCAAAAGCTTTCTGAAAATCTAAGTATACAATATCTACTGGTGATCCCTCGTCTATCCACTTAGTGATTTCTTCCAAAACAAACCCATAATCGTCCATCTACCTGCGCTGCCTCGCATATATATATATATATATATATAAATATATATATATATATACATACATACATACATACATACATACATACATACATACATAACATACATACATTACCCGCAGGCACGTACCCACGCACGTACACACATACGTACTTACGTATGTACGTACATAAATACATACATACGTACATGCATTCATGCTTTACATCGTCCATGCATTACACACACGCACGCACGCACGCACGCACGCACGCACGCACGCACGCACGCATAAACACATTTTAAGAAGTATAACTTAAAGTGAAACAAGTCATGGTTTTTGGGGTTATGTACCTAAAAGAAACACTAAAAACTAAGTATGTGCAACTAAGATCATGCCAGTGGTTTACTCAGAATGTGTTCTAAAAGACATTCTTGTCATTTCACCGGTTGACCAAGAGCTGAATGTTGACCAGCGCGACCGATAAGCGCATGCGCTTCTATGAAATTCAGGTAATCTAGACTACGCGTGACGTATTAAGTGAGGTCGGCATACACGTGCTATTTTGTCAGAAAGAGGACTAGTTTTGTAGGCCAAAATATGTTACATAAGTTGAGTTTGGACTTAAACAGCATGGCCGTATCCCATTTGCAAATCTAGGAATAGGTATATACGAATATATTTTCATTTGGCGAGCAAATTTTACGAGACTGTGACATTCGTGACGTCGAGTTATCTGACAGTATGACTTATCTCATTATCGTTCTCTTCATTAGTATACCACGCTATCATGTTGTGACGCAACACGTTACATATGAAAAACAAATAAAAGGAGGTGTGGCCTAATGCCCCCCGCTATATATGCCCCTGGTAGTAATATATTGATATTAAAGTCAACCTATTCCGTAGCGTTCGTGAACATAACGAATGATACTATGAATCTATCGCCGTGTCTTCAGCGTCTTCTTCTTCGCCTGCAACCAGTCGACATTGCTGCGGAATGTGCACACAGACCTGACATGCGGGCTGACGCGCTCCCTGCAACACGCTTTCATGATGATGTCAGCCTGGGTGACGGTGGCCCTCACTGTCGAGCGCTTCATCTCCGTCAACCACCCGTTCTATCGGCGCAAGAAGGCTCTGTGCTCACGCAAGCACGCCATCCGGACCACGGCAACGATCGCACTGGTCTGCCTCGCCATATCGGCCTTCTTCCTCGGCAACATGAAGTTCGTACAAGAAGGAGACATATCGCGTTGCGTCAACGCGGACGCCTCGCGATCGCTCATAACCATCTACCACGAGGTTACCTGCACTGGACTCATCGTCGTCGTCCCGTCAACCATCATCGTCGTCGTCAACGGGCTCGTCATCAACAGGATGGTGCGTCAGCGGCAGGACATCATATCGAAGCCTAAACATACCGCAGCGGCGGCGTCGACGACGTCTCTCAGCCGGATAACGCTCGACCGGAAGCTTCCGACGGACAAGATCACCGTGATGCTGCTCGTAGTGTCGGTCTACTTCCCGCTGTGCGCCAGCCCGCGCATCTTCGACCAGCTAATATATCACCACAGCATCCACATGTTCGACGTGCTGAAGGTGACCTCCAACGAGCAGGCGCACATGACGGCCGACACGAACATGCGCTTCTCCGTCCTCCAGCTGTTCATGTTCACGAACTACTTCGTTAATTTCTTCCTGTACATCCTCTTTGGACGGACGTTCCGGCGCGCTTTCTCCGATATGATGCGGCAGAGCTTATGCTGCTTTTGTCGAGACGCTGCAGGGTATTCTGGCTGGGGGCATCGCTACCCGAACAATTGGTCTGTCCGGTCGGATGTTAGCGGCACGGGCAGACAATTCTGTATGCCTTCAACGGAAATACACACCACGAGAGTGACTACAGTGTGACGCCTTCATTGTGTAAAATAGCGTAGACAAATTGTCGACGGATCCATTGTTGGCGTATAATTGCATCTGGCCAACGATAGATGATCGAAGATACATTCTACGACAGTGTAATAGATACCAGACTAATATAACGTGACATTCGAGTCGTACTTAGTGCGGTTATAATGGTCGACTTGTCCAGAAACCATTGTAGCAAAGCATTATTGTGATGACAATTCACGAGGAGATTTATTAAGAATGTTAAGCGATGTGAAAATAATCGTGATAAGTAAGTAAGTATTACAAATGGACCAGTAGAACATGTATATTAATTTTATGATATATTTCTGTCGTCACTGATACGGATGTGAGTGTAGAAGTTGAGGAAGAATGAATGTATTTATTGTCAAGTATAATCACCCGAATTCATGTCCTCATGTGCCTTGCCCGTTGAAGACATTGACAATCATGGTCGTTTGTTTGTTTCTTTTTGGTGGTTATCCTTAATATAATGGCACTTTCAGATTGTATCGAGATGTTTGTGTTTAAGCTCGAAAAAATGTAATGTTCTTGTCCTATATTAGATAACTAATTAATTTGTTGTTGTCTCATTTATATGTCCTTTTTCAATGTTCGATTTCATAGCGTAGTACTGAATATTGGCGGTCTAGTCCAAGGGTGTTCAAATTGTTTTATATTGTTGTGTAATTGTTCGTAACTGCACAACATCATATATGAATATATATCGTTCATACCGCACCACATATAATTGGGCGCATGACGATGTTTTAAGATGCTTCAGCATTTCTAGTTTGGCTTTGATTATTGTACTACAATTTGTACATGTGAATCGTCTGACGTACAGTAACTCAGTATGTTTGTTATTAGTTGCCCGTTGATTTCCGGTTATTCAATAAATATTTGTCCTCTTTAATTTCTCGCTCGCTGTTTCTTTACTAACTTTAGCATTTAGATGTTCCACCACTGTGGAAAATTTACTCATAGAATGTGTTCCAATCTTGATCTGAAAGTAAGGCGCAACCTTAAACATATTAGTCATTTATTTTATTATCAATTATATCCATCATGCCGTCCAGAAACACGCTAAAAAGTGTAGTGCCAACGTATCTTCTTCATTGCCCAGCATTGGCCCAATGAAGTTTCGCTAGCTCGCTATTGTTGTCCGTTGTGGACTAATTATCACATTGCATGTAATTGTCTTAATTATGTGTCTATTATGATTTATGATCCTTTGTCACGATTCGCTCTTTACGAATCCCACAAGGCGAGGTTTCTCTTTTGTTTTGGGGCTAGTGCTTCGTCTAGTTGACTGCTTTCCCAAGCTAATTAGTCCAGTGTGACCAACTAGAATCAACTAAGGCGCAGATCCAATTACCCGTCTTGTAGCACGAAGCTTCGGCTGTATACTTTCTACTATACATTTGACGTTCGCACTGATTTGAAGCCATTCATTCACTCGCTGCATGATAACGTCGAGTTTTTATTTTATAATGTACATAAAACCAATACATTATAAAGTGCAACGTATTATTTATTCAGTGAACTCGATGTCGACTACAAAACATTCTAGCAATGCTACAATCATTTAATAAGATATATGAAATATTTATACTTTGGCTCACGATTCAGCCACAATTTCGGTCGTTGGTCGCGAATGTGGGGCGCTGTTTGAAGTTACGTAAGCATGTTTATCTTTTTGAGAAATTAACATCGGTTTATATGTGTTATTCACAATAATGTAAAAGTAGAATTTACACATGATTGGAAACAGGTAATTCTTATCATACGTCAAACTACATTATTGTTTCCAGAAACTGCTGATGTAAAGTGATGTCATCAAGTCGTGCGACTTCTGGTGACGTCCATGCAAGATGAATTGTCCCCAAAATGTATTTCAAAATATATATAGCATACACATTTGAAACATAATTTTTATTAATTTCCAATCTTAACTAAGCATTCACCTGTCGCAACACAAAAATGGCTCCGTGCGTGTCCATGATATAGATTAATTCACTAGCATATATCCCATTGTCTACCCTTTTTGTCTACTATTTATATCCTTGCGTTGTGTGCGTTAACGTGCTTTGTACACAGAAAACATACAGCAATAATCGGTAGTTGTAAACTACGAAATATACTTTAACCTTATCGCATAAACAATTAATTAGTTACGACACATTATACTCCACTTGTGCGGACAAGCCCCAACTTCCCCTATGTTATATCTCTGTGGGAAAACATCATTTATTGACAGAGTGCGTTAATGTCAGCAGTGTGAGTATTTGCCAGAGATGGGTCATGCATATATGAAACATTCTTGGACTCTCAATAATCCGAAAAAACTCAAGACATTTATTCCAAATAGTATTTTCACCATAGCTTTTCTGTTGTCCCTCGTTCTGATAATAACTTTTCTGTTGTCCCTCGTTCTGATAATAACTTTTCTGTTGTCCCTCGTTCTGATAATAACTTTTCTGTTGTCCCTCGTTCTGATAATAACTTTTCTGTTGTCCCTCGTTCTGATAATAACTTTTCTGTTGTCCCTCGTTCTGATAATAACTTTTCTGTTGTCCCTCGTTCTGATAATAACTTTTCTGTTGTCCCTCGTTCTGATAATAACTTTTCTGTTGTCCCTCGTTCTGATAATAACTTTTCTGTTGTCCCTCGTTCTGATAATAACTTTTCTGTTGTCCCTCGTTCTGATAATAACTTTTCTGTTGTCCCTCGTTCTGATAATAACTTTTCTGTTGTCCCTCGTTCTGATAATAACTTTTCTCTTGTCCCTCGTTCTGATAATAACTTTTCTGTTGTCCCTCATTCTGATAATAACTTTTCTGTTGTCCCTCGTTCTGATAATAACTTTTCTGTTGTCCCTCGTTCTGATAATAACTTTGGCGCGCCCCGTCCACGATTGTGCTTAATGATTCTGTTTAGTTACGTCTCTGAGCTCAGGTTCCTGAGGATATAGGCGCCATCGACGTTAATTATCCTTATTATTATTAGTAGTATTCATAAATGCTTAACTTTTAGTGGCAATCGTGTACAGTTTTGAAACATAACAATAGAATAGACCATACAGGTAACGAAAGTAAAGAACGAACATGCCTACGTAACGTGGCTTAATTGCATTATGTTAGAAATACAATATCAAGAAGTTGAGTATATATATGAAAACTATGATAAAACAAGCAAAAAATTGTCTGTCAATTTAAATAGCTGATGAATCGTGAAAGTTAATTGAATATGCGGTAGGTGACGCCACGTATCGCACCCGTTCTATAGGATCGCAGCGGATATACACCAGATGCCGCCTCTGTACACGCACGAAGCGAACAGTGCTCGCTAAACTTTTAGTTCCTATTCTGTTTATATCATGATTTGATCCCCAGGCTGGAACATATCTGGGAAACGTCAAAGAACCACAATTTTGTTTTTATTTAATTTCACCTTTATCTGTTTAAATTGAATGTTTCGCTCCGAATATCATGTTTACATTACACGCGGAGAGCACCATTGTCAACATAATTAAGTTCGTGGAAAAACGGGAAAATGTACACGAAAAGCGGGAAAGCGCTCATGAAAAGCGGAAAACAACCTCTTGACTTCCATCGTTTTTAACGCGTTGTTTTACGAGTTGCAAATCTGATATGCCGTTCGCGGTGAACGCACGCACGTGAAAAAGTGAAATCTCTTGAGACCAAAGAAATCAAATATGCCGAGAACGACATCGTGCGGAACACATTTGGCCGTAATTTTGTGTTGATAAAAATTACAAAATCGGAACTCACTTTTCTGTACGCCACATTAAGAATTTCGTCGACTTGCCATGTTGTCACTGGTCTGCCAACATGTTCTTTCATCCACATCCTCAATGCATCGTTGTAGTATTTCCCAAACGGTCCAAAAAAAGCCCCACCCAAAGGCTGGAATCGGTGAGTCGTGTGTGGGGGAAGTGAGACCATGACCACTCCAGCTTCCCGAGCCATATCAGTTGCAGCCAAATTCTTTGTGTGGGTCACGTGGCTATCGAGTATGAACACAACAGTCTCCTCCTTCGTTGGTTTAACGAAATCTACGAAATGTCACAACCAAGTAACAAACACCTCATTGGACATCCAGCCTTTGTCCCCGGAGGTCCACCATTTGTCAGTTGTATTTTCATCCTCTTCCGTTTATATATGACCATTGGCACTCAATTTACGTAAACCCTAATAAAGTCTTCGGTAGTTTGAAACAATGTATATTTACCTGTGACCAAATTTGTTCTGTTCCCTCGATTGGAACACTTAGCAACTTCCTTTATTTGCATTATTATAATTGCTCCCTTGTCTAATATTACTTTCTGGTAATCAATAAACTGTGTTGGAATAATTACACACATCTAATGAAGGCATACCCTTATGTGAATTACTGGTCCAATTGTGGCAACTGCAGTGGTCCAATCGTGGAATTTCACGTGTTAAAAATATTGCATTGTCATCACAAGCAGACGACAACGAGCAACTTTAAAAATTCTTATTATCGCCACATACGTTGGGCTCCTATACTCTTGATGGACACACATTTTCGCCTGTAAATACGACCAAGGGTGCTGATAACTGATCACGGCCTGATTATTATGTCGGGGACATAGAAAACATACTGTGATTACTACGGTCATTAATATTTAAAAAGTACTGCTATTTCGTCAAAACTTATCGTGTCCTCTGAAATGTCACTGATGAATGACATACTCGATAGAGGACGCCACGGTATACAGTAACATGGAATATACAGCACTGATCCGATCGAGGAACTGGTCCAATCCCGGCAACTCTCCCCTACTTCCCGCCGGAAAGCGGTAATGTTAATGAACGTAATTTTTTTACGCGTGTAATATTTCCATCACGTGATTCCATGGACACGTGACCCCGATACACTTTGTTAACAGGTATTGGAAAGTGTCGACAGCCTTTCACGAATGTACTGAAAGGCTGGGTCGACATTCACCAATAGCAAAATTATATTTAAAAAACTGTGGCTCATTAAAATACATTTGGAGGTCAAGAAGTAAAATAGATATAGCGTGTTTGTAATATGATTTTATGAACATACTATTATGTAGTACCTTTAGCTCCTTTAAGCATAGCACTTTGTTTCAGTCCCCACCCATAATAGGGTCAGATTCAGGATTTGGACTTTCAGATAGAACCGCGTATTGTATTCAGCCGTTGGACAAAACATAAAATAATGTTATCTAATTAATCCTCCAAGATGGCAAAATTTAGAAAACGAACATCCGGGCGTTTCATATTTCACCAATTTCCATATAGAAAAGTCAGTTCTCCACACTGCATGGTTGCCACCTAAATAACCCTTTTATGTAAACTCGTAGCCTACAGATTCCAACTCAACACTTTGTAATTCTAGGGCGTGTCCCCAGTTCCCCTTTCGGGACATATGTTGACATGTGCATTAGAGTGTGGCTGCCATTTTCTATTCCGCCACGCCGGTGTCACATTTAATAAGTACCCCCATATGATACCTACCCCCTGGTCATTATTATCTAGTTGATAATTACCCCCGCGGTCATCATTATCTAGGTAATGATGACACCCGTCATATACATATGACCCCTTGGATGTCATAATTAGCGGATGCAACAGTGACTACATTGTGCAATGACTGGAAATAGCGTCATCTTCATGTGTCATGTCTGGCGGCGTTGACGATCACCACAGGATTATGTCATTAGCGTTTTAACTTGAGTGAAGTTGAGTTAATTTTTATACAACCAAATGGCTGATTTCATCCGTGATTATATTAAGCGGATTCAACTGTAATTTAATGAAACAAATTGTCTTACATAAAACTGCTAAAATGACATTATAGTGCTCATTGCATCAACAAGTCTATGAACAGGCATTCCTATCTCAATTCCAGGCCTCACTAAACCATCCAAGGCAAAGGTCCAGATGGCAAGTGTACAAGGAAGCCATTGGCTTATCGAGCGTCCAACATGTTTTCATCTATGTGTAACCTTATTTTTTTACATATTCACGCTGTAAGCATACACACAATACGTAGATAACGTAGCCATTCATTTAGTGTCCTCTGTAAGAAGGAGTAATTCCTTGTATCCAATCTACACTGTTACTTTACTAATGTTACCTAATTGTACTATCTAAGTTCTTGAATAAAAAAACAATATTTCTATGTTCATACGCATTCAATATACTAAGCACTTCAATTTGATCTCCTCTTAACCTCCTTGTCTCTATGGTTGTTAAACCACATTCATTTAGGCGTTCTTCTTAACTAAGATCTCTCAATTTTAGTTGCCCTCCTTTATATTCGTTCAAGTGTATCTACTACATCCTTCTTGCGATAAGGTCTCTAACTTTTGCTTTATACAGATGTATAATTAGCCCTTTTCCTCATATGTTATATTTCTCCTAATCAACCCAAGAAGTAGATTACCCTTTGAAGCTACAATACCACAGTGATCTGTACTTAGAATAGTATTTCCCATTGTATAGTTTACATCCAAGTTCCAGTGTGTAGGTATTTACATTTCCCAAAATTGAGTAACACATGCATTTTTCAGACATTTAGCTAACTTGTCTAGATCGTTTTATAAATGTTGCTTGTCACCATCATTGTTAACCTTTCTAAACACTTTTGTGTCATCCGGAAATTTCAATACTATAAAAAAAATTGCGACGTCACAGTTAGGTGCGGTCTCGACCGATATATTTCTTTTACATATGTCATAAGTATCTGGTCGGTGTAACAAAAGACTACAAATACTATGAAGACAAACACTGCTGTGGAGGTGATATACTTCCTCATGGAAGTAATTACATTTGATTTCTGCCCATAGGTTATAAACTCAGACCAAGGAAGAGAGTTGTGTAGTTCGTTGAACGATATATTATGTGAACGTCTTGACCATCGACCACCGGGTTTGTAGCCCGTACCATCATCAGACCAATCGTCTGACTGAACGGTATAACCAAACGTTGTGCAATACTCTTGTCAAGTTCGTAAACGCGTCCCAAAAAAACTGGACCAAGTTCCTTAAAGAGGCGTTATTCGCAAACCACACCAGGTCAAACGGCGAGCACTTTGTCGAGGCTTGGACTGAGGAGTTGTTCGCATACCACACCTCAGTCCAAGCCTCGACAAAGTGCTGTGAAAGCCAGTAGGCTTCCAATATATCTCGACTTACCCACCAGCGCGGAGACGTCTTTGAGGGACAGCGAGAATGGAGACGAGGAGTCTCTATACAAAAGGATGTTAACATTCGAACAATTTCATGATAAGCTGCACACTACAAAAGGTAACATTATCAAGGCCGAAGCAAAACAGAATAGGCAGTACGACCGTAGACATACAACTCCTCTGTACAGTGTTGGTGATCAAGTTTTACTAAAAGAAAAACTGTCGACGTGATATTCGGCACGACGGGAAATTGGAGGTGCGTTGGACAGGTCCTTGTACTTTCGCGCATCCCGGAGAAATGGGGAACTACAACTAAATGGTGTGAACCGCAAGGCAAACACAAGTCAAACTAAGCCGTACGTCAGTAGGAAGCGTCAGTTGTCTGAATGTGACAGTGAGGCGAGGGATGCACAAGGCGACGCACCAGTGAAGCGGCGGCGTCGACCTGAATCATCTGCAGCCACTAACCATGGCATGGATGATAATAATCTTGAAGATGGGAATCTTGAGACAACTGGCTTCGTGAAACATGCTGAGTCGATGGACTATAAATATCCGTGCACTGAGTGGCAGCGGGGAAAATGTAGTAAACTGAAATTGAAACCAAAGCGCAAAAATGGTAATGTCCACTTTCAGCTATCTCGGGCTGTCACCATCAACTATAACCCAATAAAACCCAAACGTATGCGAGGAGGTGAAAACTATTTCTTCAGAACGGTCAATCATATCATCACATGTGATCAGGAAGAGCAAGTATCCGTGTTTCTACTGTACATTATATGCGACAGAATCCAGAAATGTTCACTGGTGTCCCGAAGGACTCGGAGACAATGGAACAATGCCTCCATCAAAGCAACATGGAAACGCTTCACACATGGGCCACAGAGGTGGAAGGGTTTGCGACACCAAAGATGTTGAACACTCCAATCTGGGTATTTTCTCCATATGGTGGCGACCTAAGGTGGCAGACGGTGTGTCTTGTATAGATATACTTACACTTCTACTTCACTTATACTTACACTTCTACTTCACTTATACTTACACTTCTACTTCACTTATACTTACACTTCTACTTCACTTATACTTACACTTCTACTTCACTTATACTTACACTTCCAGCCAGTAGCTGTTATGTGAACAAAGCGTAATTAGAGGCGTAGAACTGGAGATGAAAGAGGACATAGCTACTAGGGTGCTTGTGCCTCTTATAGCAACATACACCAGAAGCTTAAACAACACTCACCCAGACTGCATAAATTTTCATAGTTCTAATATGAAAAACTTATTATTTTCCTGATTTTGATTATATTGTTTCACATTATTCACCCACATTGCACAGAAAGTCGCAGCTTCATCATGATAATGGAGCCAAAACTACATGCCTGTAAATTGAAACATATATAATTGATTTTGGTGACTAAATTAGAACGGCTATCTATTTTTGTTAATTGGAGTTTACTTATAATTAATGTAATTTCAACCCCTTGAAATTAATCTAATTTCACTCCCCTGAAAACTAGCGCACACATTTTCAAGTCAAACACACATACACACACACACGCACACACACTTACACACAAACACACACACACACACACACACACACACACACACACACACACGCACACACGAATATTGTACTGAAAAATTTCTTCTACGTGGGAGTCAAAATTATACGAGTGAGTGAAAGACGAAGCTCAAGACGAGTTGTATTGACAATGGAGGTAAAACCTTACCTTAACGTTTATTCAACTATATTCGAGCATAAACATACACACATGGTTGTCGATGAAGGCATACGGGAGCGAAGGAGATTGGAGGGGAGGAGACGGGAAGGAAAGCTACGGGAGCGAAGGAGATTGGAGGGGAGGAGACGGGAAGGAAGGCTGCGGGAGCGAAGGCACCAGGAGCGCAAGATAGCCAGGAGGCGGGAGGGAAAGGTGACATGTTGATGGGTGAAAGGGAGATGGACAACCTGCTGCCTGGTGACACGACTGCGAGACAGAATGCGCCGGAAGGGTGATAGAGGGGGTTAGAAGGAGATCGAGGGTGCTTGTGGAGGATTCGGTAGCCAGGAAGATTGACATAGCGTTAAACAAGGGGGACGACGTGGTGGTTTGCATTCCAGGGACACAAATAGAGTCTATTAGAGAGAGGGTGAACAATTCATAGGTCCGGGCAAGGGAGGTTCTGTTTTAGAACACGTAGGGACTTACAACGCAGAGAGGGAGGGTATAACTGCCATAGTTAGGAAATACAAGCAGTTAGTTAGAAGAGCTAGGCAGATACGGGTTGAGCAGATAATTTTGTCAGGATACGTAATGTTTAGGAGAGGGGGAGGGATAGTCATTTTATATATTAAATAATCTATTCAGGCTTACGAAATAACATTAGAAAGGGAAGCAAATTGGTGCAATGGAGTTACAGGAAATTCAACATTATATTCAATAACTATTGTATTAGTTTACCGAAGTCCAAACACAAACGAAGAGGATAACAGAAAAATTCAAAACGTTATAAAGGAATTTAGTAAAGGGGAATGTATCATAATGGGAGATTTTAACCATGGACACATACAATGGAAATCTCTAGAGAGTACAGGGGTGATGACCAACAGTTTCTACTTTTTAATTCATGGTAGCTTCCTTACTCAACATGTGCTAGAACCAATCAGTGGAGAGAATGTATTAGATTTAGTTTTGTCTTCACAAAATGAATTAATGGACAATGTCAGAATACATAAGCCATTGGGTAACGCTGATCATATTCAAATACATTTTGACATCAAAGTAAAATTAGAAAGTAAAAAATAAATACAGGAAATCGTCCACAACGGTAAATATAAAGATATGAAAAAATACGTAACAAAGATATGAGAAAATACGTAACAAAGCTAGATTGAAATAACATGCTGAGGAATAAAACCGCAGTTGAAATTTGGAACATTCTAAATATGTAACTGAGAGTATCATTGATCAATTTGTTCACTTGAAAAAACAAGGAAACGGTCTAGAATGAAACATTTGTCAAAAGAAGCTATTAGAAAAATAGCGTACATGCAAACATGTGGAGGGTTTATAGGCGTAACAGAAATTATGAAGACTACACAAATTACAAAGAGGCACTTCATGCAGCTACGAATTAAATTAGACAGTCTAAAAGAAGCAAATTTGCATGTAACATAAAAAATGACAACAATGACAGTGCTAGAAATATAATATCACAAGGTTTTTAATGGCGAAAAACTTAAATGGATACCAGAGAGGATGTTAGTTCATTACTTGTTTCAGATGCTAAATTTCAGGAGGTTAAATTGGACTATTTAGGGCAATTATTTGTAACTTCAAAAATGGTAGCTAAGAAAATAAAGGCAATGAAGGATATTAAATTACCAGGAGTGGATAGAATTCCTCCAAAACTACTAATGGAAACAATAGAACAAATTAGTATACCACTTGCAAAGTGTTCAACTTGTCATTAAAAGAGGGAGTGGTTCGTTTTGAATTGAAAGAAGCAAACATCATACCATTATTTAAAAAGGGTTCGAGAAATAAGTCAGAGAATTACCGACCAGTGAGTTTAACATCAGTAAATTGTAAATTATTAGAAGGGTTAATTAAAGACCATATGGTGGACTTCCTTGTTAGGCATAAATTATGAAATCCATCTCAACATGGATTCCTAAAAGCGAGGTCATGCTTAACAAATATGTTTTGTTTTTTGGAAGAAATCACTAAGTGGATAGACGAGAGATCACCGGTAGATATTATGGACTTATATTTTCATGACAATTGCCACATCAAAAATTAATACTTAAATTAAAGCCCATCGGTATATGGCATAATCGACTGGCTAGAAAATTGGCTGACTGACAGAAGACAACGTGTTGTAGTAGATGAGGAGGAGGTTTCAGACTGGAAATAAATTTTGAGTGGGGTACCATGTATACTAAGGATCAGTATTAGGACATGTATTATTGTTAATATATATATATATATATATATATATATATATATATATATATATATATATATATATATATATATATATATATATAACAATAATAATCAATGATAATATAACAAGCAACGTACTGGAATTTGCGGATGACACAAAAGTGTTTAAAAGGATTAACAATGACGGTGGTACTGTCCTAGGTACTACTATATAAGAAAAGGACTTAGGGGTTACAATAGGTTCTGATATGAAAGTTTCAGAGTTGTGTGGTATTGCAGCTTCAAATGATAATCAAATTCTTGGGATGATTAGGAGAAATATAACATACAAGGAAAAAAGCTAATTATAAAGCAATAAGCTCATTTAGAGTACTGTATATAAGCTTGGAGATCATATCGTAAGAAGGATATATGTACGCTTGAAAGAATTCAAAGGAAAGCAACTAAAATTACTCAAGAACTGAGAGACCTCAGTTATGAAGCACGACTGAAAGAATGTGGTTTGACAACCCTACAGACAAAGCGGTTAAGTGGAGGTCAAATAGAAGTTCCTAAGATATTGAATGGGTATGAAAATATGGATAGAAATATTTTTCTCACTCCAGCATCATAGTAGAACTAGAGGACATGAGGTAACATTAGTAAAGGATCTGTGTAGATTCGATATAAGGACGTAGACATTCTCACAGAGGACAATCAATGAATGGAACAAATTATGTACAAATTTTGTAATTGCTATCAGCGTGAATATGTTTAAAAACAAAGTTTACACATGTCTCAGGAGGGCGGATTACACATAGATTCAAACTGTTGGACTATCGATAAACCAATGGCTTCCTTGACCACTAGCCATCTGGGCCTTTCGTTGGATGGCTTGTTCAATCTTGTTAAATACAAACACAAATACAAGAACATACAGCTTATGCCGACAATGACGTACAAGAAAATAGGAAAAAAATAATACCCAACAATGCGGCATAAAATAGAGACCGTACAGGTTATCCTGAGCAAATAAAAAGTGACATCTAAGGAATTAATCAGACACATTATGATTGATATTATGGAGCTCCTTTATGTGGGGTGGGGGGGGGGCTGGTGCGAGTGAACCACGTGATTGATTTTGTGGTAAGGGCCTTTTATTGGGGGCCTGGTGTGGGTGTACCACTTATACCGGGACTGTCCTTAACCGCTTCACAGGCGTGTTGTCTGAGAAGGCAACCATACACAACACAGCGGCTTCTCATGGATAATCTTCGATTTGTAGGATATTACTAAAGCACATGCTACGACACTCCCGACCTTACAATAACCCCAACATATGGCAATGGTAATCACTGGTCTCGCAAATATATCTTTTTTTTGCAATATATCTGTAGATATACTACAACATAATCATGTATGTCGTTACTCTAAAAAAAATTAAAGCTTTTTTGCACTTTGAATGACGGTCAAAAGTTACATCAAATGTACAATTGTGTCATAACGTGTATATTTAAACGTCTCGACTGCCGCATATGGAGTTTTTTGAAACGTATAAACTGTATACATTTCGGGCACATCATTATATTTGGAACATGTTCAGCATGTTTTTCATTTGAAAATGCGCATTATAGCATTGTAAAACGCATGTGATTTGATTCTATATGTGCACGAAGTCTCGTTCACATGATAACAATATTTCCTATTAAAATTAAGTGTCTTAAGGTGTATACTTAAGGTGTATACTTAAGGTGTATACTTTGTGGTTTGTACATCTTCAATATAGGAAAAATCTTAAGACAAACAAAATAGGTTTTTCAAGTTTTCAAATTTTAAGAAAAATAAAATAAGAGATTTGAAGACGGACACCGTAACTTACAAACCGTCGAACTCTTTTAGCTTTTAATGTGACTTAGACAATTACGTATGCTACGGAGGCACTGTAGCGGTAGTGTTGCCCAATATATTGGACGTGTACACATGTACAGTACAACTGTTGTCCATGTGTATCCACCAAAGGCCACAGCTGCTTACATACACCATTTAGTCCGTGCATCTTCTGCTTATGAAACACGCCAGCGAGGGCCACGAGATACTAACATGCGTGACCAATCAATTTAGAGACGACCGACCAATAGTGAAGGAGCTGAGTGACCAACTAGCGTCGGCTGCCATGTTCTTGGCGTGTTCAGTCCTTTGTATCGGTGCTGGCACTGCGGCCACAACGTTGTGGGATTTCCGAAGTCTTATGAGCGTTTCCACCTCTAAATAGGACCGTGGATTGACGATATGTGAAGACCGTCGTTACGCGGTATGGACGTTCGTGACATATACTGACATATACACACACATCAACTCTGTGTATGGAATATGTTTTTTTGTATTGAGACGGGTATATTAATATATAACATAACGGATATGTGGATGTCTCAAGTCATGACGCAGATGTGAGGTTTAATGCATCATGTTCGAGCTTTTCATTGTCAAAAACAACACCAACTGGCGCTCTCTTGCTAACAGGACGGCAGCTACCGCTGTCCCGCCGTACGTGTGTGCACGAACACAATTGCTTTAGTATTCCACATTCGGACACATCTAGCTATGAACTTCGTCGTCGAAACGCTTCGTGGCGGAAGTGACGTAACGAAATACTCCGGCGCTTCGACACATGTCCTCGGACACAACGTAACTTGCGGACGTTACGCGGAGCGACGACCACTGAACGCCACTAGCGACAACATGATGGCGGATTGCCTGAGTGTCGAGGTGCCTTTCCATGTAAGGTTGTCTGAAGCGTCGTCGTCTTTGTTGTAGCTCCCCTCTTGTCTGTAGCGTTGTCGTCGTTGTTGTAGCTCTCCTCTTGTCTGTAGCGTCGTCGTCTTTGTTGTAGCTCTCCTCTTGTCTGTAGCGTCGTCGTCGTTGTTGTAGCTCTCCTCTTGTCTGTAGCGTCGTCATCTTTATTGTAGCTCTCCTCTTGTCTGTAGCGTCGTCGTCATTATTGTAGCTCTCCTCTTGTCTGTAGCGTCGTCGTCGTTGTTGTAGCTCTCCTCTTGTCTGTAGCGTCGTCATCTTTATTGTAACTCTCCTCTTGTCTGTAGCGTCGTCATCTTTATTGTAGCTCTCCTCTTATCTGTAGCGTCGTCGTCGTTGTTGTAGCTCTTCTCTTGTCTGTAGCGTCGTCGTCGTTGTTGTAGCTCTCCTCTTGTCTGTAGCGTCGTCGTCTTTGTTGTAGCTCTCCTCTTGTCTGTAGCGTCGTCATCTTTATTGTAGCTCTCCTCTTGTCTGTAGCGTCGTCATCTTTATTGTAGCTCTCCTCTTATCTGTAGCGTCGTCGTCGTTGTTGTAGCTCTCCTCTTGTCTGTAGCGTCGTCGTCGTTGTTGTAGCTCTCCATTCCTCATATCCCTCGCTCTCGTTCTCTACTTCCTATCCATTCCGCAAAATCTCTCTTCCCCCCACCTCAGTCTCGGTCTTCCTCTTCGTCTTCTACCTTCCACTCCGAGTATGTCCGCTCAAAATAATTGAGTGTTATGTTACGTTACGTTACGTTACGCGACGTGACATCACATCACATCACATTACATCACATTATATTCACTGCGAGTATGTAATGGTGACAAGAATATGATACTACGACTGGAGACTGCGTTCGCAGGATACTGAAACAATGCGTTAACAACTTGGACAACGTGTTGCCACCTTTGTATATACGCGAGTCAGTTGTGGCTTCATAACTGTAGATGGTGGGCGGTGTCACTACGATTTAACGAATGGTTGCCGTTTTCAGTTTGTCAACACGAGTGCCTACGACAAGTACGCCACCACAGAGAGGGTCAAACAGCACGTCGTCGTCCTCTTTCTCGTCCTCGCTGTTGTCCTCAACACGCTGTCGTTCGCGACGATGCAGCGACAGCGTCTGCGGCGAATGACGCCGTCCATCTACCTGCGCTGCCTCGCCGTCACAGACACGTTGAGGTAACTATCAACGTCTGGGGGCTGGTAACAGTTGACGATGCTGATAACAGTAGTATGTATACACATACATATGTTACACGCACGCACGCACGCACGCACGCACGCACGCACGCACGCACGTACATACGTACATACTTACATACGTACATACGTACATACATACATACATACATAAATACATACATACATACATACATACATACATACATACTTACATACATACATGCATACATGCATAAATGCTTTACATCGTCCATACATTACACACACGCACGCACGCGCACACACGCACACGCACACGCACACGCACACGCACACGCACACGCACACGCACACGCACACGCACACGCACACGCACACGCACACGCACACGCACACGCACACGCACACGCACACGCACACGCACACGCACACGCACACGCACACACACACACACACACACTTGAATAAGTATAACTTAAAGTGAAACAAAAGTCATGGTTAAGAGAGACACTAAAAACTAAGTATGTGCAACTACGACCACGCCAGTGCTTTACTCAGAGTGTGCTCTAAAAGACATTCTTCTAATTTCTCCGGTTGACTAAGAGCTGAATGTTGACCAGCGCGACAGTTGACGATGCTGATAACAGTAGTATGTATACACATACATATGTTACACGCACGCACGCACGCACGCACGCACGCACGCACGCACGTACATACGTACATACTTACATACGTACATACGTACATACATACATACATACATAAATACATACATACATACATACATACATACATACATACTTACATACATACATGCATACATGCATAAATGCTTTACATCGTCCATACATTACACACACGCACGCACGCGCACACACGCACACGCACACGCACACGCACACGCACACGCACACGCACACGCACACGCACACGCACACGCACACGCACACGCACACGCACACGCACACGCACACGCACACGCACACGCACACGCACACGCACACACACACACACACACACACACACACTTGAATAAGTATAACTTAAAGTGAAACAAAAGTCATGGTTAAGAGAGACACTAAAAACTAAGTATGTGCAACTACGACCACGCCAGTGCTTTACTCAGAGTGTGCTCTAAAAGACATTCTTCTAATTTCTCCGGTTGACTAAGAGCTGAATGTTGACCAGCGCGACCGATAAGCGCATGCGTACTTCTATGAACACCAGTTAACCTAGACTACGCGTGACGTATTAAGCGAGGCGGGCATGCACAGAACCAACGCAAAGTCCTAAACAAATGTGCTATTTTTCAGAAAGAGGACTAGTTTTGTAGGCCAAAATATGTTACATAAGTTGAGTTTGGACGCAAACAGCATGGCCGTATCCCATTTGCAAGTCATATCCTGTTGGCAAGTCTAGGAATAGGTGTATACGAATACATTTTCATTTGTGAATTTTTCGAGATTGTGACTTTCGTGACGCAGGGTTATTTAACAGTATGACTTATCTCATTATCTTTCTCGTCATTAGTCTACCACGCTATCATGTTGTGGGGCAAAGAAAAACCAAACAAAAGGGGGCATGGCCAAAAGCCCCCGCTAAATGCTAATAATTTTATATTAATATTAAAATCAACCGATTCCGTAGCGTTCGTGAACATAATGAATGATACTATGAATATGTCGCCGTGTCTTCAGCGTCTTCTTCTTCGCCTGCAACCAGTCGACACTACTGCGGAATGTGCACACAGACCTGACATGCGGGCTGACGCGCTCCCTGCAACACGCCTTCATGATGATGTCTGCCTGGGTGACGGTGGCACTCACTGTCGAGCGCTTCATCTCCATCAACCACCCGCTCTATCGGCGCAAGAAGGCTCTGTGCTCACGCAAGCACGCCGTCCGGACCACGGCAACGATCGCTCTCATCTGCCTCGCCATGTCAGCCTTCTTCCTCGGCAACATGAAGTTCGTACAAGAAGGAGACATATCGCGTTGCGTCAACGCGGACGCCTCGCGATCGCTCATGACCATCTACCACGAGGTTATCTGCACTGGACTCATCATCGTCGTCCCGTCAACCATCATCGTCGTCGTCAACGGGTTCGTCATCAACAGGATGGTGCGTCAGCGGCAGGACATCATATCGAAGCCGAAGCTTGCCGCAGCGACTGCAGCGGCGGCGTCGACGGCGGCGTCGTCGACCTCTCTCAGCCGGATAACTTTCGACCGGAAGCTTCCGACGGACAAGATCACCGTGATGCTTCTCGTAGTGTCGCTCTACTTCCTGCTGTGCTCCAGCCCGCGCCTCTTCGACCAGCTAATATATAATCACAGCATCCACATGTTCGACATGATGAAGGTGACCTCCAACGAGCAGGCGCACATGACGGCCGACACGAACATGCGTTTCTCCGTCCTCCAGCTGTTCATGTTCACGAACTACTTCGTCAATTTCTTCCTCTACATCCTCTTTGGAAGGACGTTCCGGCGCGCCTTCTCCGAGATGATGCGGGAGAGCTGGTGCTGCTGTTGCCGAGACGCTGCAGCAGACTCTGGCTGGGGGCATCGCTACTCGAGCGCCTGGTCTGTCCGGTCGGACGTTAGCGGCACGGGCAGACAATTCTACGTACCTTCGACGGAAATACTCACCTCGAAAGTGACTACAGTGTGACGCCTTCATTCCGTTAACAGTGACACTGTGCAGGGATAATATCCTAATTGACCCTAGTTCAACCCAATCCTTCCGACATGTATTGGTTCGTAGAATTTTATAAAATGGCGTAGACAAATTGTCGACGGATCCATTACTGGCGTAGTCACCTACATATAGGCACAACTAATCATTATAATTGCACCTGGCCAACGATAGATGATCCAAGACACGTCATATATTATACGAAGGTGTAATAGATACCAGACTAATATAACGTGACATTCGAGTCGTACTTAGTGCGGTTATAATGGTCGACGTGTCCAGAAACCATAGTAACAAAGCATGATTGTGATGACAATTCACGAGGAGATTTATCAGAAACGTTAAGCGATGTGAAAACAATCGTGATAAGTAAGTACGTATTACAAATGGACCAGTAGAGAATATATTCATGTTATGGTATATTTCTGTCGTCACTGATACGGATGTGAGTGTAGAAGTTAAGGAAGAATGAATTTATTTATTGTCAAGTATAATCACCCGTCTTCTTCTCCTCACGTGTCTTGCCCTTTGAAGACATTGACAATCATGGTCGACTGTTTTTTCTTTTTGGTGGTTATCCTTAATATGATGGCGCTTTCAGATTGTATTGAGATGTTTGTGTTTAAGCTCGTTAAAATGTAATATTATTGTCTTATATTAGATAACAATTTAATTTGTTGTTGTGTCATTTATATGTCCCTTTTTTAATGTTCGATTTCATGGCGTAGTATTGCATATTGGTGGTCTACTGGAAGTGTGTTCAAATTGTGTTATATTGTTGTGCAGATGTTCGTAACTGCACAACATCATATATGAATACATATCGTTTATATCGCACCACATATAATTAGGCGTCTGACGATGTTTTAAGATTCTTCAGCATTTCTAGTTTGGTTTTGATTCCAGTATTACCATTTGTACATGTGAATCGTCTGCCGTACGGCAGTTCGGTGTTTGTTGTTAGTTGCCCATTGATTTCCTGTCATTCAATAAATGTTCGTCCTCATTAATTTCTCGCTCTCTGTTTTTTTACTAACTTTAGCATTTAGATGATCCACCACTATGGCAGATTCACTGGCACAAATGTTTTCTTTTTATAAAAAAATGTACTCATAGA
>OY759270.1:24226260-24268760 GCA_963662155.1 Lamellibrachia columna | reverse complement strand
AAATCAGCACACTTTCCTGACAGACAAATCAAATTCAAAAAATTCAAAATTCATCTTTTGCAAAATAAAAATGAATCACAATATGAGAAACTTTCTCTTGTATATATTATTTTTAGAATATAAGAGTGCCAGTGTCATATAGAATATATAAAGTAATCAACCACAGGGAAAAGCATTTTCCCTATGGAGCCATGTTAATTCAAGCAATGGGTGTTTCACTGGTCTCTTAATGTTTTTAATGAATCTGTTTGGTCAGTTTGACGAATGCCACT
Source organism: Lamellibrachia columna (assembly GCA_963662155.1). Lineage (NCBI taxonomy): Eukaryota > Metazoa > Annelida > Polychaeta > Sabellida > Siboglinidae > Lamellibrachia > Lamellibrachia columna. Next base: position 24,268,488 of record OY759270.1, on the reverse strand, counting down.
GGTAAGATAACCAAACGCATGTAACCAAAATTGTAGCATCAGCTCCAAAGTGCATTATATTATCTAATCAACATTGCACTGTTTTCAATGGGCCACGGAGGTAAAAATTCTATAAGGGGTCCAAATTCCATAACAAAATATGGACCCATAGGTACACTTTCTATGGGGTTCCTTATTTTATATCTGACACCCGATTTAGATAACATAATGCATGAAAATTGTTATTGGACCAAATGCAGATCTATGCTTGTGACATCTTTACCTTATAAATGCTGCACGCACACACGCATACCTGCCCACACGTATATATATATATATATATATATATATATGTAAATATATATATATATAATTATTAGGTATTATACTGAAAGCATCTGCTAGATAGTATGGTGCATGGACAAAAGCCCCTCCCAACAAAAGCCCCACAGACATAAGCTTGTTTCAATTCAATTATACTGTTCATGACTGTTGCTGTAGTACACAGAGACAAGATATTGTCATGAATATACTTCAGGCATGTGGTCAATTCCATTCCGGAATTGGAACTGACCCTCAGTTCCAGTTTCGGAATTGGAATTGACTTTAAAAAAAAATTGGAATTGGAATTGATTTTTGGGGAATTGGAATTGATTTTGTTGGAATTATTAACTTGATACTGTTAATATTTACCCTTATATTTACTTATATTACTTTTAAAATCATATTTGTCTGTTATTAGCTTGTCACCCTGAATCTGGTAACAGCCAGGAAGTTGTCAACATTACAGCATAGACACTCTACTCTGTTATTGAAACATTGTGACCAAGAACAATATAATCAAGCATTTGCATCAAAAAGAAATACTAAGTTACTGTAACAGACAGTAAAACCAAAATCAGACCATTCAGGCCTCATTTTCTTTCTCAGTGTACAAGGTTTATTTACAGAGATTGCCAATTAAGGGCACCTGCCTGCTCATTCCCTTTGTGTAAGAGAGGAAGCCTGCCCCACTTGAATGCAGCCCCTTGTTTATCCAAGCCTAATGTTCAGCCCACAAGTTTCCCATACTAAACATGTCGCTGGTCCCCTGTACAATGCTGTTACATGTGGCTGTAGGGTTTGCCCTTTATAGTAATTAAAAATGTCCCCATGGAGAATACATGTTGGAGATTAGGATGTTGAAGACTCAAACTTTCCTGTAAATTTGATGAAATATCAATGATACCACAACTGATAGCGATATAAATGGGTTGCGGTCACATGCCCCCCCAGACATTTGCCCCTAGGACACTTGCGCTCCCCCCAGACATCTGCCTCCTAGTATATTTGCTCCCCCCCAGACATCTGCCCCTTTTTCTATGATAGTTGACAAGTGAAACTCAGTTTGCAGTTTTATCATTATTACTACAATAACATAACATTCAATGATAAGTCGAAGTCACTTTAGCCTAATGCAATGGCCTATCCCCTGGAGTGTGTATGAGATGAGATGATCTTGTCACCAGTTGTCTTCCAGGTATCATTGATAGTCAGATCAGTGGTGGAAGATGGGTTCTTGGGGTGATGCTTCCACGAACAGTGGTGGACACTGGACAGTAACAAGTCAGAGATCAGCTGGTTTGGAGTGCCCCTGGTATTAGCTGCCTTAGTTTTCAGGTCCTCATGGACCTTGGCAGCTTCTATCTGTGCCGTGTCACCATCATGGTTGCAGGCAGTCTTGTTGATCACATTCTGGATCTGGAGATCAGATCAGTGACCACAGCACCCTTGCATGATCAGGATCGACGCTGGCTTCACTCCCATTGAAGAGTAATCTTGTTGGTCCCCCTTCTTGGTGTAGGAATGACACTCAAAACATAGCTTCTGACCTCCTCAGATGCTAGTAGTAATTTCCATGGTGAAGTTATAAGAGAATTCTGACAACTCTGGCTTGTGCATCAAGTTTTATAGGAAAATGGAGTCACTCCAACTCTCCATGGTAAATGCAATTCAAAAGACACCTTGTTGAGATGGCTTCTTTCAAATATCCTCAATTGTCATAACATGTCCAGGTCCTAATGTCACTGGCTTCTTCCACAATTGCAATAAAGATCATTCTTTGATTACAGGATCATCTCCAACTACATAAAGTAATTTACTTGGCTGATCTGGCACAAAGAACATTAATTGCAATTAGAGTAATATATATCTTGAATTCATGTTCAGAAATAAAAAAATAAGTTAAAAAACATTTCTTAAAAAAAAACTTACAAATAATCCAGAAGATACTGACAGGGGGCAAATGTACAGATTTTTAATAAGGCAAGGGGCTAATGTCTGGGAGGGCAAGTGTCCTAGGGGCAAGTGACAAAGGGGCAAATGTCCGGGAGGGGGGCAAATGACCTGGACCTGATATAAACGGGAAACTATTCAAAACTCAGATTAACGACCCAACTGTCCAGGGCTGTCCAAGATGTCTGGTTTTGTTATCAAAAATCCAGGAGAGGTGTCGCAGCAGAAAGTACATATGAAATGGCTGGATGCCATTTTAAAGATTTTTTATGGCAAACCTGATATATATATATAAATTATATATATATATATATATATTTAAGTGTGTGTGTGTGTGTGTGTGTGTGTGTGTGTGTGTGTGTGTGTGTGTGTGTGTGTGTGTGTGTGTGTGTGTGTGTGTGTGTGTGTGTGTGTGTGTGTGTGTGTGTGTGTGTGTGTGTGTGTGTGTGTGTGTGTGTGCATGCATTTAACGAACAATAATTTTTTAATCATATCTGATTAAATATGATTGTGCACACGTGACAAATAAAACTGTGTTAAAACGAATTGGATTTGAATTTTTCTTTAGCCTAGGATTTTAACAGTTGGAATTGATTTTTTGCAAGGTGGAATTAGAACAGATTTTTTTGGAATTGACAAAACAGAATTGACCCCTGCCTGATATACTTCCTTCATATGTATAGCTTGTATTAATACTATTGTGGGTTGCCGACAGTTGCCCCCTCCCCCTACGCTATTCATTACAGTGTTATCAGTCGACTTAGAATAAAATGTAATTAATACATCTCTTTATGACTTCCGGTTATTACATGTGGGGTTTAATCTGATCAATAAAGCAAATTAATTTTATATAATTTTGTCTTATTGTCAAGTCACAAGAATTCAGACAGAAATTGTAAAGTGTCATTATAGAAAGCAGACATGTAATCTGACAGTGTTCAACTGGGTAGATGACGATGCCTTGGTTAGTTTCCTTTCCAGCTAGAGATTGGGTGAAATACATTTTACTTAAATATTTAAATATCATATAAGGGTGATATATACTGTAAGTGGTATGTTATTATGTTTGGGCTATGGTTGTTCGAGTGCTTCACCCCCCTTTAAAATAGCTGATGATTCGTGAAAGTTAGGTTAATATGCGGTAGGCGACGCCACGTATCGGGCCCGTTCTATAGTGTCGCAGCAGCTATACACAAGATGTCGCCTCTGTACACGCACCAAGCGTACATTGCTCGCCTATCTTTTAGTTCCTATACTGTTTATAGAACGATTTGATCCCCGGGCTGGGACATATCTGGGAAATTGTCTATTTAGCGTGTGTCATTCCCCATAATTATTAAAACGCAATAGCTTTAAAGGTAAAAGTTGGTTTGATCGTAAAACATGTTATATAATATAAACGTTATTTGTAAAAAATATTTTGACCACCCAGAAGCGTTTTATAGAAACATAATTTTGTCTAAATATAATTTCACCGTTATCTGTTTAACTTGAATGTTTCGCTCCGAATTTCATGTTTACATTACACGCGGAGAGCATAGTTGTCAACATAGGCTCGTGGAACAACGGGAAAACGTCCACGAAAAGCGGGAAACGCCTTTCTCCACTCGACTTTCGTCGTTTTTAAAGTGTTGTTTTACGAGTCGCCATTTTGATGTGCCGTTCACTGTGAACGCACTTGAGACCAAAGAAATAAAATGTGCGCAGAATTGTCTCGTGTGGAACACATGTTACCGTAATTTTTTTATTGCTAAAACGGAACATATCCTCAAAAAAGCGGGAAAGTGGGACAAAGGGGTAAAAGCGGTATTTCTGCCCCGAAAGCGGTAATTTCAGCACCCAACATGGGAGATGAACGTAATTTTTACGAGTGTAATATTTCCATCACGTGATCCCATTAACGCCTAACCCCGATATACTTTGTTCAGAGATATTGAAAAATGTCGACAGCGTCTGTACGGACTGGTTGGGTCGACTTTCATCAACAGTTAAATTATATTATAAAAAGTGGAAAAAGTTAATTTTATTAAAACGATCATATTTTGTATCTTTTTAACTCCATTAAGCATATTATGCAGTTATATATTATCAGTTTAAATTCCCACTCGTACTACGGGCAGATTCAGGAATTGGACTTTCACATTGACCCGCATATTGTATTCAGCCGTTGGATAACACATAAAATAATGTTATCTAATTAACAAGATGGCAAAATTTAGAAAACGAACATCCGGGCGTTTCATATCTCACCAATTTCCAAATAGAACAGTCGTCTATCCACCCTGCATGGTAGCTAACTAAATAACCTTCCTATGCCTACGAAATCCATGATGTGCCTACATATTCCAAATCAACACTGTAATTATTCTAGGGCGTGTCCCCCGTTCCCATTTCGGGACATATGCTGACATGTGCATTAGAGTGTAGCTGCCAGTTACTATTCCGCCACGCCGGCCCATCCGTTAAATTCAAGATAGTCTTAGTCTCGTAGTCTTAAAATACGACACAACAGAGAGCGTTAATTTGTGACTCGACGCGTTCACTGGTGATGTATTGATTGCTTTTAATTCTTTACTCCTTTTGACACCTGAACAATTCTTACTGGTTATATTTTTCTTTTTCTTTTTTAGGTGCATAGCCCCAAAACCATGACGTTTGTTTCGCTTTAGCGAATTAGTGTTGCGCACGCGTTCTGTTTAAACAGTGCCGGATTAGCCCCCTGGTACAAACTTTTGTATGGGGGGGGCACTCACCGAATGCGTGAAAGACGAAGATCAAGACGAGTGGTATTGACAATGGAGGTAAAACCATACCTTAACGTTTATTCAACTATGTTCGAGCATAAACATTCACGCATTGTTGTCGACGAAGGCATACGGGAGCGAAGGAGATGGGAGGGGGGAAACGGGGGGAAGACAACGGGAGGGAAGACTACGGGAGCAAAGGCACCAAGAACGCAAGATAGCCAGGAGACGGGATGGAAAGGTGATATGTTGATGGGCGAGAGGGAGATGAACAACACGCTGCCGAGTGACAGGACTGCGGGACAGAATGCGACGGAAGGAATCCGACGCAAGAGCTACTCTGAGGTAGTTATAGAGGGGGTGAATAGGAGAGCGAGGGTGTTTGTGGGGAGGATTCGGTAGTCGGGAAGACCGACAGAGCACTAAACAAGGGAGACAACGTGGTGGTTTGCTTTCCAGGGGAAAAAATAGAGGTTATCACAGAGAGGGCAGAAAAAACATGGGTCCGGGCAAGGGAGGTTCTATTTCAGTACACGTAGGGACTAACAACGTAGTACAACTGCCATAGTTAGGAAATACAGGCAGTTAGTTAGAAGAGCTAAGCAGACAAGAGTTGAGCATATAATTTTTTGACAATTGCCGCAGGATGGAAATTGACACGTTAGTTCAGCAGCTATGTAGGGAAGAGGAAGCTGGATTTGAGGATTTATGGGGATGTTTTTTTTTGGAGGGCTGATATGTACATGAGAGATGTGCTTCATCTTAGTGGAAAGGGTGCAGAAGAGTTTGCTGATGAACTATCAGCAGCAGTCGACAGTAACTTGGGAAGCATAAAATATTTTTGGTAGCAAACATTGTTTAAACTAGAAGCGCAGGGGGGTACTTAGAAGAGCCTCAAATAGGACAAGAGGCCACTAGTACACTAAAGCAAGTAAAGAAATTTCTGGAAACCATTTCTGAAGCTGGTCAAAGATGCGTGCGTTTAAATGCAAGTAAATAAGAAAAACGAATTAACCATCATGGTAGAAGATATTAACCCTCACATAATTGTTATAACGAAATCAGGGGACAAAAAAGACATCAGATGCTGGATTAGGACTGACAGGATATATCTAGGATACGTAATGTTTAGCAAAGATCGAATAGGAAGAAGGGGAAGAGGGGTCATTTTGTATATTAAAGAATCAATTCAGGTTTACGAAAAAAAATTAGAAAAGGAAGCAAATTGCGATGAAGCTGTTTGGTGCAATATAGGTACATGAAATTCAACATTAACTATTGGTTTACCGAAGTCCAAACATAAACGAAGAGGATAACAGAAAAATACAAAACGCTATAAAGGAAGTGAGTAAAGGGGAATGTATCATAATGATTTTAACCACGGACACTACTGAAATTACACAGTCTAAAAGAAGCCATGAGCAAAAAAATTAGCATATAACATAAAAATGGCTGCAAGAGTTGTTATGCATATGATGTCAGGAGTAAGCAAATTGTACGAGACAAGGTTAGACCACTAGAAGACAGTGCTGGAAATATAATATCACAAGGTTTTTTAATGGCGGAAGACCTAAATGGATACTTCAGTTCAATGCTTACCTGAGAGGATACTAGCTAACTATCAGTTCCAGATGCTAAATTTCAGTAAGTTAAATCGGACTACTTAGGGCAGTTAATTGTAACTCCAAAAATGGTAGCTAAGAAAATAAAGGCAATGAAGGATAATAAATCATCGGCAGTGGATGGAATTCCTCCAAAACTACTAATGGAAACAGCAGAACAAATTAGTTTACCACTTGCAAGAATGTTCATGTCATTGTCATTGTTATTAAAAGAGGGAGTTGTTCCTTTTGAATGGAAATGAGCAAACATCACCTCTAAAAAGAGTTCGACAAATAAGTCAGAGAATTACAGACCAGTGAGTTTAACATCAGTGATTTGTAAATTATTAGAAAGGTTAATTAAAGACCATATGGTGGACTTCCTTGTTAGGCATAAATTATTAAATCCATCTCAACATGGATTCCTAAAAGCGAGGTCATGCTTAACAAATATTTTATGTTTTTTTTTGAAGAAATCACTAAATGGATAGATGAGGGAGAACCAGTAGATATTATATGCTTAGATTTTCAGAAAGCTTTGATAAAGTGCCACATCAAAGATTACTACTTAAATTAAGTGCCCATGGTACCGGGGATGGCATAATCGACTGGATAGAAAAGGGCCGACAGAAGACAGCGTGTTGTAGAAGATGGGGAGGTTTCAAACTGGAAATCAGTTTTGAGTGGGGTACCACAAGGATGAGTATTACGACATTTATCATTCTTAATATATATATGTATATATATATATATATGTATATATATATATATATATATGTATATATATATATATATATATATATATATATATATCAATGACTTAGACGATAATATAACTAGCAATGTACTGACATTTGCGGTTGACACAAACGCTTTTAGAAGGATTAACAATGATTGTGATATACAGCATTTACAAAACGATCTAGACAAATTAGTTAAATAGTCTGAGAAATAGCAGATGTTATGCAATTTTTGGAAATGTAAATCCTACATACAGGACATTGGAACTTGTATGTAAAATATAAAATGGCAGATACCACGATTGATTTTGTAGTGGGAGCCAGGTGCGAGTGTACCACGTGATTGATTTTGTGGTAAGGGCCTTTTTTTTTGAGGGGGGGCCTGTCGTGAGTGTAACACTTCTGCCATGGTTAGTTCGGAACTGTCCTTAACCACTTCACGGGCGGGTTGTCTGAGACGGTAACCATGCACAGCATAGAGGCGTCTCATAGATAGTCTTCTCTAACTGTCTAGCGTACCTTGGTCTCTCTCTCTCTCTCTCTCTCTCTCTCTCTCTCTCTCTCTCTCTCTCTCTCTCTCTCTCTCTCTCTCTCTCTCTCACTCTCTCTGTCTCTCCTGGCGTTTCTACTGTATACACGGAACATGGATGTTCCGCCTGAGTAGCATATAAGATATCTGCGTTCCTCGGAGAATTGCACTGGCATAATTTTGCTACGATTTGGATCTCAATGGTCGAATAATGTGTGCAGCGTTTTACATTCCCAAGAACGAATGTACTATATGTACTATATGCCGAAGTAGCATAGATGATGCCCTAAATTGTCGTTTACCAGACTGATAATAGTCGATTTGTAGGATATTACTAAAGCGCATGCTATGATACTCCCGACCTTACAATAACCCCAACATAGGGCAATAGTTATCACGCAACTATATCTTTTTTGCAATATCTCTGTAGATATACCACAACATAGTCATGGATGTCGTATCTCTAAAAAAATAAAGCTTTTTTGCACTTTGAATAAAAAGTTAAATCAAATGTACAATTTAAAAGTGTCATAAAGTGTATATTTAAACGTCTCAACTGTCGCATATGGAGTTCTTTGAAACGTATCAACTGTACACATTTCGGACAAATCGTTATATTTTGAACAAGTTCAGCATGTTTTTGTTATATGAATATGCGCATTATAGCATTGTAAATCGTATGTGATTTAATTCTATATGTGCACGAAGTCTCGTTCACATGATAAAAATATTTCCTATTAAAATTAAGTGTCTTAAGGTGTATACTTTGTGGTTTGTACATCTTCAATATAGGAAAAATCTTAAGACAAACGAAATAGGTTTTTTCAAGTTACGAAGAGATTTGAAGATGGACACCGTAACTTACAAACCGTCGAACTATTTTAGCTTCTAATGTGACTTAGATATTACGTATGCTACGGGGGCACTGTAGCGGTAGTGTTGCCCACTATTGTTGGCGTGTACACATGTACAGTACAACTGTTGTCCATGTGTATCCACCAAAGGCCACAGCTGCTTACGTACACCATTTAGTCCGCGCATCTTCTGCTTATGAACACGCCAGCGAGGGCCACGAGATAATAACATGCATGACCAATCAATTTAGAGACGACCGACCAATAGTGAAGGAGCAGAGTGACCAACTAGCGTCTGCTGCCATGTTCTTGGCGTGTTCAGTCCTTTGTATCGGTGCTGGCACTGCGGCCACAACGTTGTGGGATTTCCGAAGTCTTATGAGCGTTTCCACCTCTAAATAGGACCGTGGATTGACGATATGTGAAGACCGTCGTTACGCGGTATGGACGTTCGTGACATATACTGACATATACACACATCAACTGTGTATAGAATACGTTCGTTTGTATTGAGGCGGGTATAATAATATTCTATAACATAACGGATATGTGGATGTTTCAAGTCATTTGTGAGGTTTAATGCATCATGTTCGAACTTTTCATTGTGCAAAAACAACAACTGCCGCTCTCTTGCTAATAGGACGGCAGCTACCGCGGTCCCGCCGTGTGTTTGTCCACGAACACAATTACTTTCGTATTCCGCACTCGGACATGCCTAGCAATGAACTTCGTCGTCGAAACGCTTCGTGGCGGAAGTGACGTAACGAAATACTCCAACGCTTCGGCACACGTTCTTGGACACAACGTAACATGCGGACGTTTCGTGGAGCGACGACCACTGAACGCCACTAGCGACAACATGATGGCGGATTGCCTGAGTGTCGAGGAGCCTTTCCATGTAAGCTTGTCTGTAGCGTCGTCGTCTTTGTTGTAGCTCTCCTCTTGTCTGTAGCGTCGTCGTCTTTGTTGTAGCTCTCCTCTTGTCTGTAGCTTCGTCGTCGTCGTTGTTGTAGCTCTCCTCTTCTCTGTAGCGTCGTCGTCTTTGTTGTAGCTCTCCTTTTGTTTGTAGCGTCGTCGTCTTTGTTGTAGCTCTCCTCTTGTCTGTAGCGTCGTTGTCGTTGTTGTAGCTCTCCTCTTGTCTGTAGAGTCGTCGTCGTTGTTGTAGCTCTCCTCTTGTCTGTAGCGTCGTCGTCTTTGTTGTAGATCTCCTCTTGTCTGTAGCGTCGTCGTCTTTGTTGTAGCTCTCCTCTTGTCTGTAGCGTCGTCGTCTTTGTTGTAGCTCTCCTTTTGTCTGTAGCGTCGTCGTCTTTGTTGTAGCTCTCCTCTTGTCTGTAGCGTCGTTGTCGTTGTTGTAGCTCTCCTCTTGTCTGTAGCGTCGTCGTCTTTGTTCTAGCTCTCCTCTTGTCTGTAGCGTCGTCGTCGTTGTTGTAGCACTCCTCTTGTCTGTAGCGTCGTCGTCTTTGTTGTAGCTCTCCTCTTGTCTGTAGCGTCGTCGTCTTTTTTGTAGCTCTCCTCTTGTCTGTAGCATCGTCGTCGTTGTTGTATCTCTCCTCTTGTCTGTAGCGTCGTCGTCTTTGTTGTAGCTCTCCTCTTGTCTGTAGCGTCGTTGTTGTAGCTCTCCTCTTGTCTGTAGCGTCGTCGTCTTTGTTGTAGCTCTCCTCTTGCCTGTAGCATCGTCGTCTTTGTTGTAGCTCTCCTCTTGTCTGTAACGTCGTCGTCGTTGTTGTAGCTCTTCTCTTGTCTGTAGCGTCGTTGTCGTTGTTGTAGCTCTCCTCTTGTCTGTAGCTTCGTCATCGTTGTTGTAGCTCTCCTCGTGTCTGTAGCGTCGTCGTCGTTGTTGTAGCTCTCCTCTTGTATGTAGCGCCGTCCTCGTTGTTGTAGCTCTCATCTTGTCTATAGCGTCGTCGTCGTTGTTATAGCTCTCCTCTGTGTTCCTGAAGTCCGAGATGAGGCTGAAATCTATATTCATCTTCGATTTTCTTTATTCTTCTTTCTTCACTGGTCCCGTTTCACTGCCGACTCCTCCACCCGTCTCCACTCCCCATATCCCTCGCTCTCGTTCTCTCCTTTCCACTCCGCCAAATCTCTCTTCATACAGTCCCCCACCTCAGTCTCGGTCTTCCTCGTCTCCTTCTCTACTCTCCACTCTGAATACGTCCGCTCAAAATGATTGCAATCTCTTGTGTGTTATATTACGTGACGTGACGTGACATCACATTACTTTACATTATATTTACTGCGAGTATCTAATGGTGTCACGAATGTGATACTACGACTGGGGACTGCGTTCGCAGGATACAGAAACAATGCGTTAGTAACTTGGGACAACGTGTTGCCACCTTTGTATATACGCGTGTCAGTTGTAGCTTCATAGCTGTAGATGGTGGGCGGTGTCACTACGATTTACCGAATGACTGGTTGCCGTCTTCAGTTTGTGAACACGAGTGCCTACGACAAGTACGCCACCACAGAGAGGGTCAAACAGCACGTCGTCGTCCTCTTTCTCGTCCTCGCTGTTGTCCTCAACACGCTGTCGTTCGCGACGATGCGGCGAAAGCGTCTGCGGCGAATGACGCCGTCCATCTACCTGCGCTTCCTCGCCGTCACAGACACGGCGAGGTAACTGTCAACGTCTGGTGATGATAACAGTAGTATATATATATATATATATATATATATATATATATATATATATATATATATATAATATATACATATATATACATATATACATATATATATACATATATATATATATATATATATATATATATATATATATATATATATATATATATATATATACGTGCGTGTTTGCGTGTAATGTGTGTGTGTGTATATATATATATATATATATACATATATATATATATATATATATATATATATATATATATATATATATATATATATACATACATACATATATATATGTATATATATATATATATATATGTACATTACGCGCAGGCACGCATGTACATACGTGCATGTATACATACATACATACATAGATACATACACGCATATATGCTTTACATCATCTATACATTACACACACGCACGCGCGCTCACATTTGAAGAAGTAAAACTTAAAGTGAAACAAGTCATGGTTTTTGGGGCTATGCACCTAAAAGAGACACGCGTGACGTATTAAGTGGGGCCGGCATACACGTGCTATTTTGTCAGAAAGAGGACTAGTTTTGTAGGCCAAAATATGTTACATAAGTTGAGTTTGGACTCAAACAGCATGGCCATATCCCATTGGCAAGTCTAGGAATAGGTGTATACGAATGTATTTTCATTTGGCGAGCGAATTTTGCGAGACTGACATTCATGACGTCGAGTTATCTGACAGTATGACGTATCTCATTATCATTCTCTTCATTAGTATACCACGATATCATGTTGTTACGTATGAACAACAAACAAAAGGGGGCGCGGCCTAATGCCCCGCGCTAAATCCCCCCCCCCCCCGGTAGTAATATATTGATATTAAAGCCAACCGATTCCGTAGCGTTCGTGAACATAATGAATGATACTATTATCGTCGTGTCTTCAGCGTCGTCTTCTTCGCCTGCAACCAGTCTACACTGCTGCGGAATGTGCACACAGACCTGACATGCGGGCTGACGCGCTCCCTGCAACACGCCTTCATGATGATGTCTGCCTGGGTGACGGTGGCCCTCACTGTCGAGCGCTTCATCTGCATCAACCACCCGCTCTATCGGCGCAAGAAGGCTCTGTGCTCACGCAAGCACGCCATCTGGACCACGGCAACGATCGCACTCCTCTGCCTCGCCATATCGGCCTTCTTCCTCGGCAACACGAAGTTCGTACAAGAAGGCGACATATCGCGTTGCGTCAACGCGGACGCCTCGCGATCGCTCATGACCATCTACCACGAGGTTATCTGCACTGGACTCACCATCGTCGTCCCGTCAACCATCATCGTCGTCGTCAACGGGCTCGTCATCAACAGGATGGTTTGTCAGCGACAGGACATCATATCGAAGCCGAAACTTGCCACAGCGGCGGCGCAGGCGACGTCGTCTCCCAGCCTGATAACGCTCGACCGGAAGCTTCCGACGGACAAGATCACCGTGATGCTGCTCGTCGTGTCGTTCTACTTCCCGCTGTGCGCCAGCCCGCGCATCTTCGACCAGCTAATATATCACCATAGCATCCACATGTTCGACGTGCTGAAGGTGACCTCCGACGAGCAGGCGCACATGACGGCCGACACGAACATGCGCTTCTCCGTCCTCCAGCTGTTCATGTTCACGAACTACATCGTCAATTTCTTCCTGTACATCCTCTTTGGTTTGACGTTCCGGCGCGCCTTCTCCGATATGATGCGAGAGAGCTTGTGCTGTTGTCGCCGAGACGCTGCAGGGTACTCTGGCTGGGGACATCGGTACGCCTGGTATGTCCGGTCGGATGTTAGCGGCACAGGCAGACAATTCTACGTACCTTCGACGGAAATACTCACCTCGAGAGTGACTACAGTGTGACGCCTTCATTCCGTTAACAGTGACACTGTGCAGGGATAATTTCATAAATGAACCTCGTTCAACCCAATCCTTCCGACATGTATTGGTTATTATAATTTTTTTAAATGGCGTAGACAAATTTTCGACGGATCCATTATTGGCGTAGTCACCTACATATAGGCACGATTATTCATTATAATTGCACCTGGCCAACGATAGATGATACAAGATACGTCATGCAGTCTACGACAGTGTAATAGATACCAGACTAATATAGCGTGACATTCGAGTCGTACTTAGTGCGGTTATAATGGTCGACGTGTTCAGAAACCATTGTAATAAAGCATTATTGTGATGACAATTCACGAGGAGATTTATCAGAAACGTTAAGCGATGTGAAAACAATCGTGATAAGTAAGTATTACAAATGGACCAGTAGAGAATATATTCATGTTATGATATATTTCTGTCGTCACTGATACGGATGTGAGTGTAGAAGTTAAGGAAGAATGAATGTATTTATTTTCAAGTATAATCACCCGTCTTCTTCTCCCTGTGTGCTCTTTGAAGACATTGGCAGTCATGGTCGTCTGTTTGTTTCTTTTTGGTGGTTATCCTTAATATGATGGCGCTTTCAGATTGTATCGAGATGTTTGTGTTAAGTTCGTGAAAATGTAATGTTCTAGTCTTATATTAGATAACTAATTAATTTGTTGTTGTGTCATTTATATGTGTCCCTTTTTCAGTGCTCGATTTCATAGCGTATAGTATTGAATATTGGCGGTCTAGTCGAGGGGTGTTCAAATTGTTTTATATTGTTGTGTAGATGATCGTAACTGCACAACATCAAATATGAATATATATCGTTGATATCGCACCACATATAATTGGGCGTCTGACGATGTTTTAAGATTCTTCAGCATTTCTAGTTTGGTTTTGATTCCAGTATTACCATTTGTACATGTGAATCGTCTGACGTACAGTAGTTCGGTGTGTTTGTTATTAGTTGCCGGTTGATTTCCTGTCATTCAATAAATATTCGTCCTGATTAATATTTCTCGCTCGCTGTTTGTTTACTAACTTTAGCATTTATATGCTTCACCACTATGGCAGATTCACTGGCACAATTTAATCGGTGTCTGGTTCCATAATTGGCAAAAGTTGACCATATTCGGTCAAACCGGCAGACAAAGCAGACCCCAAATTATAGTTTAGTCAAACGAGACCGTATCCAAGCAATGTTAGTAGTAAAGTAGTCATAGGGTTGTACCAAATGTGTGGCAACATTGATAGAAATCAATTGTTTGGACCACTCCTGAAGAAAAACACTTTTCAAGTTTGGCGTCCCCGTTAGCCTTAGGCTTTACACGCGGAACTGTGTTGGATGCCTGCCTGCTGACTCTCTTTCTGCTCAGATGTATGGCATTTGTTCAGAAAAATTTTATCAACTTCATAGTTTTAACATGTTTGAGCAACAGCTAATGACTTAGTTTTAAAGATTAAAGCATTTTAAAATGTGAGTACCAATGTCACGCATTGACCCCCTAATAAATGGAACCACCCACGTGCATTTAGCTGGCGGTGGGGAGAATGTGCACGTTCATCACTTAGCGGAAATTTAGCGATATTTGCAGACAGTTCGAACGATAAGTACTGCAGCGTTTCGAGACAGCGCTAGTCAATATAGAGACTTGAGTCATTAGTTGCAGACGCAATAAGATCTTACCGCTGCCGCCATGTAGTAGTCTGACCGTTGGTAAGGACTTTATTATTTGACTCTCAAGTGTCATGCCAGCAGCTCACAGCCATGCCACCAGCATTCCAAACCCAGCAGGGACCATACAGTGTTTCTGATGGCAACTACTGTTACATGACT
Source organism: Lamellibrachia columna (assembly GCA_963662155.1). NCBI lineage: Eukaryota > Metazoa > Annelida > Polychaeta > Sabellida > Siboglinidae > Lamellibrachia > Lamellibrachia columna. Next base: position 24,253,398 of record OY759270.1, on the reverse strand, counting down.
CTCGATAATAATGTGGATTCCTTCTCCACTTGTATTCATAAATGTTTAACTTTCAGTGACAATCTTGTACAATTTTGAAATATAACAGTAGACAATACAGGAAACGAAGGTAAAGAACGAACATGCGCATGTAACGAACATTCTAGCTTATTTGCAATATGTTACAACTACAATGACAAGAAATTTAATATATGTGAAAACTATGATAGAACAAGCGAGGGAATACTCGTCTCTCAATTAAAATAGCTGGAATACTCGCCCGGGGGGAATACTGCCATACCAAAGCGGTGGGGGTGCGCCACCAGAGCCCCATGGAGCACATGGAGAGGGAGAGAAATAAAAAAAAATTAGGGTCACCAAGAGAGAATTATTGAACAATTTATCTAATATCTATAAGTGTAAGGTAAGCCCGGGCGGAACGTTTTCACTGGGAAATTTCCTCTTCGATGAAAGAGAAAATTATCAGATTTAATTGGGGCACAAAGAGAGAAAGTTTAAATTTTTTCTACGGACAGAGAGAGAAAATGGCCAAAAATAGGGGCATTTGCGCGGCACATACATGTATATCTCAGTATAGGGAGTAACCCCCCCCCCCGGGAATACTAGTGTCTCAATTAAAATAGCTGATGATTCATGAAAGTTAGGTTAATATGCGGTAGGTGACGCCACGTATCGTGCCCTCTCAATAGTGCCGCAGCCGCTATACACAAGATGTCGCCTCTGTACACGCACCAACCGTACATTGCTCGCCTATCTTTTAGTTCCTATTCTGTTTATAGAACGATTTGATCCCCGGGCTGGGACATATCTGGGAAATTGTCTATTTAGCGTGTGTCATTCCCCAGAATTATTAAAACGCATATTTTGACCACCCAGATGCGTTTTATAGAACCACAATTTTGTATAAATATAACTTCACCATTATCTGTTTAACTTGAATGTTTCGCTCCGAATATCATGTTTACATTACACGCGGAGAGTATAGTTGTCAACATAGGCTCGTGGAAAAACGGGAAAACGTCCACGAAACGCCTTTCTGCATTCGACTTTCGTCGTTTTTAACGTGTTGTTTTACGAGTCGCCATTTTGATGTGCCGTTCGCGGTGAACGCACTTGAGACTAAAGAAATAAAATGTGCCTAGAATTATCTCGTGTGGAACACGTGCTACCGTAATTTTATATTACAAAAACTGAACATAATTATTAATAAAAAAAATATTACAAAAAAAGCAATATTACACGCGTAAAAATTACGTTCCTCTCCCATGAACGTAATTTTTACGCGTGTAATATTTCCATAATTATGAAAACGGACATTTCCAAATAGAAAATTCGTTTTTCCACGATGCGTGTTTACTACATAAATAACCTCCCTATGCCTACGTGGTCAAATGTAAACAGTCCTCAACATTTCTTACTCAGGATATGAGTGTATAAATAAAGTTTATTGTTATTATCCATAATATGCCTAGATTCCTATTCAACACTATCTACTTGTAGGGCGTGTCCCCAGTTCCCCTTTCGGGGCATGTACTGACACGTACATTAGACGCAGTTCATGTGACGCAGTATAGCTGTCAGTTACAATTTCGCCACGCCGGCACATCCGTCAAATTCAAGATACCCATCTCGTAGTCTTAAAACACGCCACAACAGAGAGCGCTAGTTTGTGACTCGACGCGTTCACTCGTGATTTATTGATTGCTTTTAATTCTTTACTCCTTTTGACACCTTCTGAGTAATTGTTACCGAGAACGTGCTCAATCACCTTCCAGTTGACGACCAGACCACCAACACGCTTTGCAGAAACCGCTTCTGAGATGTCGCCACTGCTATACGACAACATCAGCAGACACCAAGAGTGAGAGGTCGTTAGGAATTCGCACTTCATTTGTTCATGAGTATCATTTGTTCACGAGTATCATTTGTTCACGAATATCATTTGTTCACGAGTATCATTTGTTCACGAGTACCATTTGTTCAAGAGTATCATTTGTTCACGCGATTGCGTTTAGAGTCACATCAAAACATGACGGTTATATTGATGTATGGAGTTTTTAACACACGCACACGCACGCACGCACGCACGCACGCACGCACGCACGCATACACACACATATGCTGTTAACATGATTTACAGTGGCATCTCGCCTTACATACAATATACAGTAAAAACGTATATCCTCTAGAAACCCAAGTTCAGCAATGCACACAAAAAAAACAGTTTCTAATCGGTTTAGTAATTCCAGTTGTAAGCAGTTGGATTGGCACGCTGAGGAGCTCTGGTGGACAAGCGAGTTGGCTTGGTACGCTGAGGAGCTCTGGTGGACAAGCGAGTTGGCTTGGTACGCTGAGGAGCTCTGGTGGACAAGCGAGTTGGCTTGGTACGCTGAGGAGCTCTGGCGGACAAACGAGTTGGCTTGGTACGCTGAGGAGCTCTGGCGGACAAGCGAGTTGGCTTTGGTACGCTGAGGAGCTCTGGTGGACAAGCGAGTTGGCTTGGTACGCTTAGGAGCTCTGGTGGACAAGCGAGTTGGCTTGGTACGCTGAGGAGCTCTGGTGGACAAGCGAGTTGGCTTGGCACGCTGAGGAGCTCTGGTGGACAAGCGAGTTGGCTTGGTACGCTGAGGAGCTCTGGTGGACAAGCGAGTTGGCTTGGTACGCTGAGGAGCTCTGGCGGACAAGCGAGTTGGCTTGGTACGCTGAGGAGCTCTGGTGGACAAGCGAGTTGGCTTGGTACGCTGAGGAGCTCTGGTGGACAAGCGAGTTGGCTTGGTACGCTGAGGAGCTCTGGTGGACAAGCGAGTTGGATTGGTACGCTGAGGAGCTCTGGTGGACAAGCGAGTTGGCTTGGTACGCTGAGGAGCTCTGGTGGATAGGAAGTGGTTTCCACTGAGTTGGTGCGGCAACCAAACAAACTCTAGTTCCGACTTTTGACGACGGAAAGGGAATTAGTACTAGACGATCGAAGTTGTCTGGGCTGTCTTGTAGGTGTGAACAATGAATGTAAATATGCTGGTTGCTTGGATGAAAGTGCTTGATGTGTAATTGTGCAGATCTTAAAAATAATGCGATATCGGACAGGGAGCCCACTAAAAATTATATAAGAATTGGCACTGAGCGAAACAAAACGAGGAGACCGGGTATCTACCCTTGCCAAGCAATTTTTTGCACACGTTGACGTTTCATGATGTCCTTGGAAACAATATTGTGGAAAAGGGGAATTGCATTAGTCAATTATATTGCTGGCAAGAGCAGTTGTAACAGTTTTGGCAACAAAAACAATGCGTATAACGACGAATACGACGAAGGTCACGAATGTGATGAAAGCAGCACCGACACGTTTGGGAAATATGCTGTCTAAAATATGGACACCTTATGTAAGGAACATCTTTTTTAAAAAGAACTTTGACATTCCAGTTCTGCTCTGCTCTCTTGGTCACCCTCCCTTGTACAAATTGATATAAGGAACATCGGAGAAGAAGGGTATGATGATGAAAAATAAGAAGAAGATGATGATGAAAAAGAAGAAGAAGAAGATGATGTTGAAAAAGAAGAAGAAGATGATGATGAAAAAGAAGAAGATGATGAAGATGAAAAAGAAGAAGATGATGATGAGTAAGAAGAAGAAGATGATGATGAAAAAGAAGAAGAAGATGATGATGAAAAAGAAGAAGAAGATAATGATGAATAAGAAGAAGAAGATGAAAAAGAAGAAGAAGATGATGAATAAGAAGGAGGAGGAGGATAAGAAGAAGAAGGGAAAGCTTTTGCAGAAACCTCTCTCCGTCCCACCCGTGTTGTTCTAAGCCAGTAGTAGTCCACTGTCACCCGCTAACGGGGGGTCACTCTTACTACCACCTGGGGCACATCAAGATGTCCCCTCCGCTAAGGCCTTCGCCTGTAAAATGGCCATTTGCCGTTGCCTTGAAGCGTTCACCATTCACAATGGTACAATAAATCGTTATTCGCAACATAACTATTGCACGTTGTGATTTATTTTTTGTGTTTGCTGTAAAAATGTCGTGAAAGTGTCGTTTAGGGTAACCCAGTAAATGTTAACTCTGCACAGGTCAGAGACAATTGTGCAGGTGCGTGTGTAAATCGTGCAGCCGCGCCCTGACCCTAAAAATGTTTATCCGACCTAATGTGTAAGTTTCGTTGTTTAGACATGATTCCGTGGTGAAAAATTATCTACCAAATTTAGATTCATGCTTTCTGTAAATGCCATAAAATGTTAATTGTATGGGTGACATTGGGTGACACTGGGTGTATCACATATCACCCTTACGTTAGATATAACTTCAAAGAAATGTGAATGTTGTTTTGCGGAAGGTCATTCAGAGAAGCCAACTCAACAGAAATAACAGTGAGAGGTATATATGAATGTAAGCAGCACGTTCTTTCTATAGACTAGTCCGCATGTATAGACTCGTATACAGGGTTCCAGTGAGAATGGTAAGTTGATAGTCTTAATGGAAGTCTCGCTGATGTTTATTTGATACCCTTTTACCCTATATGAACTATGTGTGTTAGTTTATATGTTTATATAATGTAATTTATGTTGTCTAATCAACAACTATTATATAATAATGAAGTAACGGTTTTCTTCTAACCAAAACTATTGGGATTTACTTACTCGACGTTTTGGCTATCGTCGGAACTGAAATCTGGGACGACAAGCAGGCCGTCCCGTGCGTGGCTGCGTCAGCCACGTATCTCAATAGTTGGGATTATCCTCTGTCAACCCGATGAACATTTTCACGAATGTTATATAATAGAATGGATCAAGTTACTTAAATTGTTACTTGTGATAACGGGTCAAATAAAGACTATAATGCCTATCTGCTACATGCAAGCAATGAGGCGAAAACAACAAACAGATTCAAGGCGTACACTTAAAGACATAATGTCATCCAAACTACCACCGATGCATGCGTAGAAACGAACAACACTGTAGCGCTTGCCCAAGACTCGGCTGCGTGGAGTACACAGACTTGACGTCGTTACCAGACACGGGGATACTGTCTTTCGCCAGCAGGCGGGAAACTGAATGCCAAGGTCTCAATTCCTTCTTCGATTCCCCCGGTACAGCGTCGTCATTAACCTCGCGGCGGGGAAGCCCCGGTCATTCGAGTGGATGCGCGTGAACTCGTTGACGACTGCGCGACGCAATCAAAGCGGCGGTGTCGCCGCCCTTATTGCAATCATCATTAGCGACACAGTCGACTCCGCGACGAGCCCATTACGTCATCGTCGACGTCCAACCACCTGGCGTCCTTTGTACCGTCTCCATGGCAACGGCGCAAGGACCTTGTTGACCGAACGCTGGCCTGCTCGAGAACCAACTGTTGTGTCGATGATGCATACAGGGTTGTGGATTGTCACACGCTTGACCACGAGCATCAGCTGGACAGCGGATGAGATAGCAGATTACTGGCTGCTGGTCGAAGTTATTAACGGATTTTCACGTTGCTGCCCTAAGTAATTGCGATATTTGAGAGATGAATTCTTCCGACGTTTGTAGCCATGTAAGCGGTCACTTGGACCGATACGAGCACCCTTGAAATATAATCATGCGAGACATGCAGGATACATGAAAATTAACTCCGCAATATGAATTATGTACTCAGAAAATAAAACGAGCATGAATATTCTCACTGGGAAGGCTGTGTATGCGTCATGCATAGGCATGCACGTATACGCATCCACTCGCACGTACACACGCAGAACATGCATGATATTCTCAGGCGCACGTACACGCAGAGAGACAGAGAGAGAGAGAGGGGGGAGGGGAATAGGGAGAGGTGATGCACATAAGTGGCATATCTAGGATCTCACAAAGAGGAGGCCAATGGGGAGGCCAATGGGGAGGCCAAGGGGGAAGCCAAGGGGGAAGGCCAAGGGGGAGGCCAAGGGGGAAGCCAAGGGGGAAGGCCAAGGGGGATCAAGCTTAAGATTAGTCACCCTTTAGTTTATCATGGTTCCGTCTAGTGGCGCAACAGGTTGTTTGCGAGTTTTTATTAAGCCAAAAGGGGACATTATGCACCCAACCCTTCAAAAATGCTTCACTGGCCAACGTCAATATTCAAACTGTGTATAGTTGTCACCATCGTTAAACCGCCAAACATTGCAACAGAAGCGTCTCGACTCATACAAACCTTGTATCGACACCACAACGACTATAAGAATTAATGAATAAAATGCCTTTGTTCCGATTCAGAACAAGCTTGATGTTATACTTTTTGTCCACTTCCTTTAGCCGGAGATCTGTGAAGTTTGTGTAGCGCAGTTTTAGTACAAGCCCCTTTCAGTGATGCCTCGCCACGTAGGGTGCGCCGTCACACAGGAATTCGTTCCCAGTTATGTGATAACACAATGACTGCATGACGTCGGACTGACGTCATGGCGTAATCCGCTAGACGATGTGACTCGGCAAATGTGATATTTGACGTGGCATGGTGTGTAATAATAACATTAATAATATAAAATAATAATAAAGACAACCATGGCAACAATAATAGCAGTACCTCTGTAGCGCCAATTAATCATGTGGGACCCGAGCTGAGAGCCGCAACAAACCAGAATCGATAAACATGATGTGTGTGTGATATGGTTTAGTAAAAGACCTAATAGTTGGGGAATAATACACTGTTTGTTGATGTCACGAGAGTGTTACCAGCCAGATAACATCACAAGTGCCAGAGGCACGACTGATGTTATATGGCTGGTGACACTCGATTGACATCAACAAACAATATGTTACATAACGGCAAATTAACACTTGATCATACTTTTTTACTTCCTACATTTATAAATATGCTGCTGGGCCGGTTTAACTAAGCATTCCTACCGTACGAAGGAACTGATGCGGACGTTTGACGCAGATTACATTAATCACAACAATCACAGAAAACAAGCGGAGCGTTCAAACAATCGCGTGTCTGTGCCAACGCGCGTACTCGGTCGCGTTCGAAGTGAATCAAACGTCAGATAGATCATCAGAACGAGGCTGCACTGTGTTATCTGGGTTGATATATCACGGTACAATGCTCTAGACCAATCAGGTATAGTCTTATTACCGTGATATATCCATCCAGATAATGCACGTCTGCCTCGTTTTGAGAATCCTATGTTAAACATACGTTTGTGAACGTCGAGTAGATATCAGCACGTCTAGTCGTTGTGTAAGATATCGTATTATGCCTTTATCGCATCATCATTTATTATCATATAACAGCATATCATATACGTGTGGTTATTATTTGTTATACGATAATTCTGGAAAACGATGCTCAAAGGGGAAACTTCTTAATGTATCAAACTAAAGTAAGGCTGTACAACATATCTAAACAGAAAGACAATCTAACCGGCCGTGTTTCTTGTGGCTCGGATACAACCATTCTGAAATAATGTCTGCGGAAATTCAGACAGGTGTTAATACCCTCCCCTGTCACTCTGTCCCGTGTTGTCGGCGTGTATACGTAACATATATTTAGCATTCAAATAGAGAGTTCGCCAATTTCATTCACTCAGGTCATAGAATAAATTCATTAATCTATAGCAAATTGCGTTCACTTATGGCATAGAATAAATTCATTAATATATAGCAAAACTCAACATTTTCATTAACAACGTGTATACGGAGATACATAGGCAAACCCTGTGCGACATGATTTACTACCACCTAAGCGCTTTACCATTATGCATAATCGGTACATTTTTACCAATTATTCGTGAAAATCAAAACAAATTGCAACAAAGCCCGATAGCGAGGCGCGCCCATCCCAATTATGACGGTACACCGAGAATTAGTCGACACGAACGACTTCGATTACGTAATATCCACAACACGACTTCGCTCAACATGACTCCATACAATGGCAGTGGCTTGCCTTTGTCTCACTTAGAATAATTCGGTCGCCTACGTTGCCGGCTGGCCATTGTTACTGCCCGGCCGAGCGGTTGCCCGGAGAAGCCCGCGACGTCTGCCGTGGAATGCTGGCGCACGCTCGGCGTAACGCGAAAGCAAGAGGGCCTTTGTTGATCACATCCGTTCTGTGTCAATAGAACACGTAGCCGATTATCCGTGATCATTGCACCTACTGTTGAAGTCCTGTGTAGCGGTTAGGTAAAGAATGCTGTATATGGATGTGGTCTATAGCGTAGACACCGGAAGTGGATAGCTGCGATACCGACCCCCTCCCTCGTCGTATAGGCTTGTCAGTTCAGTCAAGCATTGTCGAACATAATCATGGTGGTGTGTATCCGGATTGTAATCGCCACACGAACTACTCCAGACGTTACTCAACCGAACATGACTTCACCGGATAAATCGCCACTGTGCAATTCTAATACAATAAATGCTTATGTCGACATCTCTGATGTTCACAAATGAATTGAGATCCGCTGATCAGCGATAACAACGAAATATCTGCCAGCGCCCGGAAATGTTGTCGTTGTGAATAGACACACAGCGAGATGCAGCAAACTTGGATCGACTCCGACCTCGCTTGTTTTATTTACCTTTTTATAGCTGAACCTAATGTCGCCCGCAGTACATCAGGTACTATTATACTGCGCTGTTAAACATAGTAAAATGTATATTTAGGTATTTATTCTGCAGGCTCTTGTAACACAAACGGTGATCCTAATTAACATGATATGATATATATATATATATATATATATAATTATATATATATATATATATTATATATATATGTATTTATATATATATATATATATATATATATATATTCTAAATACATATACGTATGTATATATATATATATATATACATATATATATATATATATATATACATATATATATATATATACATATATATATATACATACATATATACATACGTATATGTATTTAGAATATATATATATATATATATACACACACACACATATATATATATATATATATATATATATATATATATATATATATATATATATATATATATATATATATATATATATATATATATATGTATATATATCTATATATACGTATATATGTATATTTTTATGTATGTATATAATATATATATATATATATATATATATACAAATGTATATATATATATATATATATATATATATATATATATATATATATATATATATATATATATATATATATATATATATATATATATATATATATATATATATATATATATATATATTTGAAGTATTTAGAATAACCAACGAATTTCTCTTTCCATGTCTACTCCCTTCTCTATTCATCCCAGTCTTTCTTCTCTCTCTCTACTACTTTCTTCTCTCTCTCTACTACTTTCTTCTCTCTCTCTACTACTCATCGTATATTCCCCATTTTCTGCCAGCATCGCACAAATTAGAAAATAATCTGCCACTTAACTGACACGCCTCTGGATAGTCAGTCCTTTGTCGCACTGCAGACGGTATGTATCAATATTACCGCTTTCCGACGGGAAATGACCCTTTCCCTTGATCCCACGTTAACGTTTTTGTATAAAATCTCCCGCTTTTATGTAATTAATAAAAAAAAATTCCTGTAAAATCGATGTACTTGTTGTACACGAGGCCGTTCACGTCATAGGTAAAACGATTTCACATTTTCTCGGGCCTTCACTGTCAGCGATGATCAAGAGCTAAAGGAAGTGGACAAGTATAACTACCTTGGTGCGAACGTTAGTAAGCAAGGAGGAGGCGGCGATGACATTGTTAACAGAATTTGTAAAGCGAGGGTATCCTTCATGAAACTAAAGCAGATATGGAGTTCAAATATATACACATTGAGATCGAAATTGAGGCTTTTTAACACACTTGTTAAACCAGTGTTGTTGTATGGAAGTGAAACATGGAAAATTAACGAAGGAGACAACAGAAAGTTAGATACATTTTTTTCAAGTGTTTAAGACGAATCCTACAAATTCGATGGCCATACGTTGTATCAAATCGAGATATTCTGGCAAAAACAAAATTGAAGACAATCAGCACTGAGGTCAAGTTAAGAAGATGGAAGTGGGTAGGACATATCCTACGAATGGAGAAGAACAGCAATTGTGAGACTGCACTGACCTGGACGCCTGAAGGTAGAAGAAAGGTTGGGCGACCAAAGACAACGTGGCGATCAACTATTGAAAATGAAAGGCGTATACTGGGGTGGAATAGCTGGAACGAAGCCAGACGTGTAGCAGCTGACAGAACAAGATGGAGGAGATTCACTTCGGCCTAATGGGCCACTGGGCCCGAAGAGGATAGGTGAGGTGAGGTCACTGTCAGCAAAAACAGCAAATCAAAATGACGACCCTTAAACCAACATATTTAGTGCAGGGGACGTTTCCCGTGTTTTCAACGAACACTTTCCCACTTTTCTATGAGCACATGTTGACAACTGTACAACTGATGTTCCTTGCAAAACATACCATTTCACACACAAAAAAACATTTGAACAACCATTACATTTTTGGAAACATAAACATAAAAATAATACAGAAATTGTTACGACAGGTGTCCTGCTCCAACCACGACATGCATCGGTGCAACAATGCCAGACATTCTTCGACCAGCCCCACGTGTGTTCCAACCGGAAGTCGACGACTACCTCGGTCGTTTAACGGTGAATTATAGCGCAGACAGCGGCCGATGCGAGCGTGCGCCTGCCGAATATTTCCGGACGTAGACGCGCTGTGTAGTGGATGAGACAGAACAAGTGTTGCTCTGGACAAGATATATTGTCCGGCTGTCGTTTCCCATGCTGCGTCATGTTCTCTTGCACGAGGATGTTCCTGCCCAGTACCAGACGTCGATGCACTCCAGGCGCCGAGTCTGTAGATAGCGATATGATTGATGCTAGAAAAACTGTTTTATCTGCAGTTGTAATTATAAGGAAATTAGCTATCGCGATTAACTAGGGTAGGCGTGATAATTTAGCTGCACGAAGTGTGTATGTTCGCTTGTAACATTCGACCTGTTAATGACAGGCGTTATGTCCCATCGTCGAAGTTTTTCAAATAGATCCCAGAGGTCATAAAACAGAAATCATTAACTAAACAACATACACGTGTTCAATATGTTATAACATCTGCGTACACCACTTTGTAACTGTGCTTTGGCTCCAACCATTTGTCTCCAGACGTATCTATCCATCATTGCCACACAAACACACACACACACACACACACACACACACACACACACACACACACACACACACACACACTCATTATACTATATTATACTATACTATACTATACTATACAATACTATACTATACTATACTATACTATACTATACTATACTATACAATACTATACTATACTATACTATACTATATTATACTATACTGCGCAAATTATTCAGATATAGTGCAATTCATGAATGTCAACGTAAAACCCTTAGACCCGTCTACCCTATCTATAACCGTGTCTTGCAGTGACTGTGTACCGTATAATCAGCTATTGGCTGTATTGACTGGCAAATAAGGTAGCTGCTAAAAGCCTTTCAGCTTAGAAAAAACTTAAAGTAGCATACATTATGTGAACATAACCAGCAGGAGATTTCCGGCGTATCAAATATGTAACCGTCAACAATGGACTATACATACCCAGTGAATGCAACTAGTAACTAGTTCATTCACACGAATAACAGAAAAAACGACGCCCTCTTCACTGACAACGAAGGAAGCTGCAATAAACCACAAATGTAATTAAATTGAATGGTTGCGTCACGCGGTAGCGATAGCGTTCTAATTAAAGTAAATGATCACACGTTGTCACACCCATTCGACGCCACATTCGAGGGCGTTTTAACCACTAAGCCCTGGAGTGGTGATTTGAAAGTCATTTGAGAGAATCCGGGTTCGAATCCTCTTGCTGCCGTTTCGAAGATTGGGCAATTTCGTTCACTCCAATTTGTCATATTTCACTCATGAAATGTGTAAATGATCACCTGGCTGTAGACGGTGGATGTAGTATAAACGAATAGTTTTCGCGCAGAAATTACAGCGTCCCAGAGGAGTTGGCGTTGGAATGAACACGTCTGCCAGGAGGTCAAGTGTAAAGCTCTTTGAATAGTTCCAAGGTCTGGATACCGAAAAGAACGCGCCTTTACCGTTACACTGTTAGTACACTAGCAAGATTTAGCAGCGATTATACAGCTACTCGAAAGTACGTGGAGATCGCAGCAAAACAGTTGACACGATTCCGCTGTATTCGAGACCACGACAAATAAGTCGTTTCAGTGAAAAACCGGCCTATAGCTAATCCGTAAGTCATATTATTGTCAAAGAAGTCCTTGTCACCAAATGGTATAGCTGTTTTATATGAGATACACAAAAACGCAACGAAGTTCATTGTTTTGTTTTCATGAGATTGTAATATTATGATGTTAAGCTAGTTCATCGCAACAATCTTTATCCAAATGTAAGCAGTTATTTAATAGAATATCAACTTTTATCTGGGAGAAATTCCCGAAGACGATTTTATAATCTGCAGTTTTCTTGATGTCGTCTAATTGGGCTGAACTGCCCCATGAAAATTACAGACCAGTGATTTTAACATCAGTTGTATGTAAATTACTCGAAACATTAATTAGAGACCACATGGTGGAATTCCTTGTAAAACATAAATTAATAAATACATCTCAACATGGGTTCCTAAGAGCAAAGTCATGTTTAACCAATCTCTTATGTTTTTTGGAAGAAATTACAAAGTAGGTAGACGACGGGTCACCAGTGGATGTTGTCTACTTAGATTTTCAGAAAGCTTTCGATAAAGTGCCACATCAAAGAGTTTTACTTAAACTAAAAGCCCATGGTATAGGTAATGAAGTAAGCAACTGGATAGAATAGTGGCTTACACACAGAAGACAGAGAGTAATAGTAGATGGTGAGATTTCAAACTGGAAATCTGTTTTGAGTGGGGTACCACAGGGATCAGCATTAAGCCCTATACTATTGTTAATATATATATATATATATATATATATATATATATATATATATATATATATATATATATATATATATATATATATATATATATATATATATATATATATATATATATAAATGATTTGGAAGATGACATATCTAGCAAAGTACTGAAATTTGCAGATGACACAAAAGTATTCAGAAAGGTTACTAATGATACAGATAAACAACATTTACAGGATGATCTAGATAAATTAGTTAAATGGTCAGAAAAATGGCAAATGTTATTAAATTTTGGGAAGTGTAAATGCATACACATAGGACATGGAAACATGGACGAAGAATATAAAATGGGGGATGCTGTACTAGGTAGAACCATAAAAGAAAAGGACTTAGGAGTGATATTTATTGCTGACATGAAAGTTTCAGAGCAATGTCGGATTGCTGCTTCGAAAGGAAATCAAATTCTAGGGCTAATTAGGAGAACTATCACGTATAAGGAGAAACAGCTAATTGTACCCATGTACAAAGCAATAGTTAGACCACATTTGGAATATTGTATTCAAACATGGAGGCCGTATCGTAACAAGGATATTGACAAGCTAGAAAGAATACAACGAAGAGCAACTAAAATGATTCCAGAATTGAGAGGCCTTAGTTACGAAAGCCGCTTATTACAATGCGGTTTGACAACACTAGAGACCAGGAGACTAAGATGAGACCAAATAGAAGTGTTTAAAATAGTGAACATTTATGAGGATATTGATAGGAATATTTTCTTCAAACTTAAAGAAGGCAGTAGAACCAGAGGACACAAAGCCATGAGAAATGAATGGAACAAACTGCCAAATGATTGTGTTGATGCTAGTAATGTGAATATGTTTAAACATAGATTTGACAGATATCTGATAAGGGCGGGCTACACATAGATGAGAAAATTATTGGACTATCGATAAGCCAATGGCTTCCTTGTCCACTTGCCACCTGGAACTTGTTGTTTGGGATGGCAATCTTGTTAAATCTTGTTAAAGCTTAAGGACTGCAGCTCACGTCAACAGTCCGTCGAAACGATTATGCGACCCTTGTCGACCTTGACCAATAGTTGACCGTGTTACCACCACTGGCCAGTTTATCCACCACTCTGACTAATATACTATTGCGTTTTAGTCGTAAAATATCAGCATTATTATTTAGCTGCCAATTTTGGTTAAGCGTTGAACTGTTACTGTTACTGTTACTGTTTACAAAGTGTGTGAGACGTTACGTAACTTTTCACATTTATTTGTGCAAAAATAACGGTTTATTAAAACACATCTGGGCAGATGTTTGGGCAGATGTTAGAATACATATGGTCCAATAAAATGCAGAGCGTGTGCCTTTAACAGTCATCTGAACGCCCTTCAAAAAGGAATTTAAAGGAATATTATTTAAAAAATAAAAGAGTAAAATATATAGGACATTTGTACGTTAATGATTTTAAAGGCACTTTTAAAGTTTTAATGGGATTTTAAAAGATCTAAAATTGGAATATGAGTTGACTGCATTTCTTAAAATTAATTAGTCATGAATTCATCATTTATGTACAATATACTTTTTTGTGCCTGAAAAATATAGGAATTTAAAGGAATGTTTTGCAAAAATAAAGGAATATGAAGTTATTTGAGGGATGGAACAATTATAAAGGAATTTAAAGGAATTTCCTTTAAAATAAAGAAACGGTGTGACCACTGCTGTAACGAGTGATGTGTGGATCACGTTCTGAAACCTGCTTAACAAGTCAACATAGACAATAAAGAATCTGGCTGAAATTAGAAGACTACTTGCCTCGATTTGAAGAACCTCCAGTTAAATGGGTGATTTAAATGTAATACGCCCCCTGCCGTTCGCAACGTGAGTTTCATCAAGATGTCCCATTGAAGCGCGCTTCTCATTAATGCTGTTCACGAATACTGAAGTGCTTCTTGTTGTCTGTAACATAAATCAAACAGTCCACTTCCATCTAAGTGAATCAAATAGGTAGAAGAAAAATTGGCACTAGGAAGTTAGCATGACGGTGTCGTGTTGTTATCATAAAGAGGTGGTGAGAAACATCGAAGACGACAACACGTGACAAGGCAGTGAACAAGATTTACGGTAGGTAATCATAGCGTCATTAATATCCGATAGAAGGCAGGCGCCACAGGTCTGAGAAGTAGCGTGTGATTCACGCCGAAACATGTATGAGAGTTGCCACCATGTGTGCATCGTCCGTGGGCCACGCTCGACTTGAAACACGAATAGAAAGTGCACACATTGTCATGCTAGCTCACACATAGACACACGCACGCACGCACGCACGCACGCACGCACGCACGCACGCACGCACGCACGCACGCACGCACGCACGCACGCACGCACTCCGCATCGTCTCTCATCATCATAAGACAACATCGTCATCGACGACGACGATGATGTCGACAATCACGACGACAATAATTATAACAATTATTATATTATTACAATAATTCCATCAATTATTACAGTGATAATAAACTATTCTGAACATACGTATGACTACCCAAGTTGATTGATCCAATTTTATAAAATTAAATTAATTTATCAAGTATTGCATCGTATTCTCTCAAATGTTTTCCGCCTACTTTATGTCGCAAGCCCACCTCGAGTCAGTGTACGTAACATCTCTCCCGCCCTCCACTTGACACATCGCAGCATGTGAAAAACTCCGTACATCATCGGGTAAACACAATACGACTTCTAAGATCCGACCGCTCGGCAAAGTCATGCCCCGAGTCGGGGAAGCGTCTGAAGCACGAACTTCACAGAGCTGCGTAACAAATTGAGAACGCGTGCATCTGGTATGGCTCCTACAAAAAGCATCGAAAGAATGCTTTGGTTGAAAAAATGGCTAGGCTAATTTTAAATAATCGCGGCTATGTGTGTGTGTGTGTGTGTGTGTGTGTGTGTGTGTGTGTGTGCGTGCGTGCGTGCGTGCGTGCGTGCGTGCGTGCGTGCGTGCGTGCGTGCGTGCGTGCGTGCGTGCGTGCGTGCGTGCGTGCGTGCGTGCGTGCGTGCGTGCGTGCGTGCGTGCGTGCGTGCGTGCGTGCGTGTGTGTGTCGATGGATTGTCAGTGTCACACGGCATATGCATGTAAGATGCAAGGAAGATTTCCGTGTAGTCCAGTGTGTATTTTAATACATCGTGTGTACTGTGATACAGCCACACCACGTATTCGTATTAGCCAGTGTAAGAGTCTAAGGTTAGTTGACTCTGTCAACAACAGAAGGACTTTCGGAACATAGGATAGAGTATTTATGTGTGTCTTATCATGTGACTGCGAACTCTACACAACTATAGGGACACAACTAACCTTAACGAGTGGCAATTTACTGTCTGTATGATATTATTGGTAGAGCGTAGTGACGCACTGCAATTAGGCGTTGACATTAAAGTGTTTGGAATTTCCCCAACATCTATCGATACGACGTCGACATACAGGTATATACATGTTATATATATATATATATATATATATATATATATATATATATATATATATATATATATATATATATATATATATATATATATATATATATATATATATATATCATCATGCTGTCAGTCGCTATGCGACAAAGACTGCTTTCATTTCTTGACCGCCGCACTCCATTTAGTTCTCTGCTGTGAGAGTGATGTCCATGAGTCGGTCTTTATGTCTCTCAGCTTGAGGTTTCTCTTGATGGTATCCTTGAACCGGAGACGAGGGCGTATATATATATATATATATATATATATATATGACTATTATTATTAATTATTATACATCACGAAGCAGACGCGTTGTCATGTGCTAATGAAAAAATTCGTACGACTCGTTTTTTAATGTTCCAGCAAGTCATGTGTTAACCAAGGCAATGCTTTTCTTCGTTTAACAGCAAATATTGTGATGCAATCAGACACAGATATATTACAATAGTAAACGATAACAAACTGTAGATTTTAGATTAATTAACATTTATTAAACAAACGTTGGATGTCAGCAATATATGGTTTAATAATGCTCGAACGACAAATAATCTTCTTCATAGTATCACATAATGTACGTCTACATCGTTCACGTTATTTTTATGACAAAATGGTTTAAATTGGATGTTGTGATGGTACTAATTAGCAAGTTTACAGACCAGATGCTTGAACATGCAGACTTCTAAATTTAAAATCAAATGAAACCATCACCAATGAGGAAATCCACAAAACAGCAAATAAAGAACCAATCGAGACAACAATAACGAAGAGAAGGTGGATATATTTGTCCGAAATATATTCAGCTTCTTTTCTATGTTGTTGACTGTATTGCCTCTGTATCATTGATCAAATAAGTTAGGTCATGGTCTTAGAAAGCCGCCAACAAGAATGTCAAAGCAGGCGTGGCGCTGGTAACCGTCCGGAAAAAAGTCAAATAGGACAGCCAAAAGAAACGAACCGACGAACCATCGCAAGACAGGCAGAAACCCAGAAAATAATTATAGTAGATGTAAAACGAATGGCCGGAAACAAAAATGGATGGTGTCGATTGCTCTCATTGAGTGAATAAGTAAGTAATGCGGTGGTCAGAAATCTGCTACAATATCTCTATCCCCATTGCCTGCTTCGTGAGAATATCGTTGCTGCTGTTGTACAATTTGATAATCAACGCCACAGTGCCACAGTTTACTCGTGAAACTGTCCCACGGCTGCTATTTTCTGTCGTCTTCTTTAGGCATTCAACATTCACCACTGCCGTACCAAACTGTAATTTATGTGGTCCCGATCGTTGATTCATCTCCGGCTGGTGATCGATGGGCCTGTTTGTGTGTCTTGTGTTGTGTCGGTAAAATGACAAATGTTGTGTCGGCGTCGCGCTACCGCGGCTTGGTCGGAATCAGCCGCGTGTGACCGTCGGATTCAGCCGCGCGTAACCGACGCATTTTAAACACCGCCCTTCTGTGTATTTTAGCGGTAGACGGCGGCGAAGGGTTGGGATGATTTTAACTGAATCGTGTTTGATGTGGGCATGCTTTGCCATTTATCAAAATTATCTTTGACATCCACTTCCTCTGTAACAATGCGGCCATTTCAGTAACCACACAAAGAACGTGACGTGTCTGTATTCTGGCATACGTACCTTGAATTATCCGAATTCTTGTTCTTTTCTTACTGCGTAGCTACATTCTAACACAAACTGACAATTATTCTAGATAGATAGGCGAGTTTTTTCCAATGTCAGTTGCTATTAAAATTTTTTGGTTTCAAACTGACAATTATTCTAGATATATAAGCGTGCTTTTTCCATTGTCAGTTGCCATTGACGATGTTGGTTTCGGTACCCTTGATCCTTCAGTGGCCTTTTCTCACAGTACTGCTTAAAATAGCATAAACGTTATTGTAATAGTGAATATTTTCATGCAAACGTCAAGCCAGAGACCAATAACGTCACCAATTATGTTGTGTTCATGCTAAAATGTTACTTAATGCCTTTGAGAATATAACTATAAATAAATGTATGCGCAGACTACCATCAATACAAAAGCAAAACACACAATTAACAGTGCATTTCTTGAAATGACGGAAAGCTAGATTAGAAATAACAAAATGCTATTAACAATTGTGAAACAGGGGAAACTACGGTGGTTAGGTCACGTGTCAGATGGACAATAACCTTGCAAACACCATCTTGAAAGAAGAAACAAAAACATGGTTGGACAATATCAAGGACTGGACAGGTCTAAAGTTTGAGCAGCTCCCGATAACAGTAGAAGGTCGTAAAAACGGAAACATTGTGTGAATAAGATCAATAACGGTTCGTCGCGTCTTCCCGACGGCCGTGATATCTACGAAGCAGTTAAGCATAGAACTGTTACTAGGCGATACGTCTAAATGTACGGGGATTGTGCATGTGGTGATAAAGCTACTAGAGTGAGCTCAACACGGATGGCCTTCGGCAAATAACAGCCGAGCACCCAGGAAACGTCTGCTGACACGTCCGGCAGAAACAACCTCCCATGTGGGATGTGGGTGTGGATGTAGATCGACGTTCCTCACACGTCGTGAGCTCGCTGGCCCGGTCGCGATCGAAGTGCCCCGGGCTACGTGAAACGATTGACATCAATCTCCACTGGTCAGTGACAAGTCGCTGAGCGGAACGGCGGAATTGAACGAACTGTTCTTTTCTTTTATTTAACATTTTGAGTGGCAAGGCAAATAGCATAGTGTTGTTATTAATTTTTATTATTATTATTATTAATTATTATTATTTTCTATCTATATATCTATATATTATTAATTATTATTAATTATTATTAATTATTATTAATTATTATTAATTATTATTAATTATTATTAATTATTATTAATTATTATTAATTATTATTAATTATTGTTAATTATTATTAATTATTATTAAACTTATGTTGTCATTCCTTTCTGTCTTCCCATGTTGTTTTAATTTATAACCGGACAATTGGACATCATTTAGACACTGAACATTTAGACACCGGACGTTTAGACACCCGGGCATTTAGACACAGGTGCAACTGGACACCATACAATTGGACACCCGGACACCCGGACACCATCTATGTATTGCTGGTGATAAATAGCACAACAAGGGAAGTGTTTGAACCAAGATGATGGCAGGCTGAGACGAGAAGCAGTGTTTCAAACAGAAAGACTCTACTCGTTTATAATTAATTCGCACGGACGTGTTGAACTATCCTCGGAACATTTACACCCACGCACCTCAATGGGAGCCACTAATGTGACAAACTATTTCAATAATACATTCACATGTATTATTGACGGTTCGTTCTGTTGTAGAAACGAACACCTGGCAACAGACCGTGACGGACATAATGTGTGAACGAATAGTTTTCGAGCAGTGATTGCAGCGTGGATGAAATCGAGTTGGTGTTGGAAGGAACAGGTCTGCCAGAGGGTGGAGTGTAAAGGAACAGGTCTGCCAGGGGGTGGAGTGTAAGGGAACAGGTCTGCCAGGTGGTGGAGTGTAAGGGAACAGGTCTGCCGGGGGGTGGAGTGTAAAGGAACAGGTCTGCCAGGGGGTGGAGTGTAAAGGAACAGGTCTGCCAGGGGGTGGAGTGTAAGGGAACAGGTCTGCCAGGGGGTGGAGTGTAAAGGAACAGGTCTGCCAGGGGGTGGAGTGTAAAGGAACAGGTCTGCCAGGGGTGGAGTGTAAGGGAACAGGTCTGCCAGGGGGTGGAGTGTAAAGGAACAGGTCTGCCAGGGGGTGGAGTGTAAAGGAACAGGTCTGCCAGGGGGTGGAGTGTAAGGGAACAGGACTGGCAGGGGGTGGAGTGTAAGGGAACAGGTCTGGCAGGAGGTGGAGTGTAAAGGAACAGGTCTGGCAGGAGGTGGAGTGTAAGGGAACAGGTCTGCCAGGGGTGGAGTGTAAGGGAACAGGTCTGCCAGGGGGTGGAGTGTAAGGGAACAGGACTGACAGGAGGTGGAGTGTAAGGGAACAGGACTGGCAGGGGGTGGAGTGTAAGGGAACAGGTCTGCCAGGGGGTGGAGTGTAAGGGAACAGAACTGCAAGGGGGTGGAGTGTAAGGGAACAGGTCTGCCAGGGGGTGGAGTGTAAAGGAATAGGACTGGCAGGAGGTGGAGTGTAAGGGAACAGGTCTGCCAGGGGGTGGAGTGTAAGGGAACAGGACTGGCAGGAGGTGGAGTGTAAGGGAACAGGTCTGCCAGGGGGTGGAGTGTAAGGGAACAGGACTGGCAGGGGGTGGTGTGTAAGGGAACAGGTCTGCCAGGGGGTGGAGTGTAAGGGAACAGGACTGGCAGGAGGTGGAGTGTAAGGGAACAGGTCTGCCAGGGGGTGGAGTGTAAGGGAACAGGACTGGCAGGGGGTGGAGTGTAAGGGAACAGGTCTGCCAGGGGGTGGAGTGTAAAGGAACAGGACTGGCAGGAGGTGGAGTGTAAGGGAACAGGTCTGCCAGGGGGTGGAGTGTAAGGGAACAGGACTGGCAGGAGGTGGAGTGTAAGGGAACAGGTCTGCCAGGGGGTGGAGTGTAAGGGAACAGGACTGGCAGGGGGTGGAGTGTAAGGGAACAGGTCTGCCAGGGGGTGGAGTGTAAGGGAACAGGACTGGCAGGGGGTGGAGTGTAAGGGAACAGGTCTGCCAGGGGGTGGAGTGTAAGGGAACAGGACTGGCAGGGGGTGGAGTGTAAGGGAACAGGTCTGGCAGGGGGTGGAGTGTAAAGGAACAGGTCTGCCAGGGGGTGGAGTGTAAGGGGACAGGTCTGCCAGGGGGTGGAGTGTAAGGGAACAGGACTAGCAGGGGGTGGAGTGTAAGGGAACAGGTCTGCCAGGGGGTGGAGTGTAAGGGAACAATTCTGCCAGGGGGTGGAGTGTAAGGGAACAGAACTGCAAGGGGGTGGAGTGTAAGGGAACAGGTCTGCAAGGGGGCAAAGTGTTTTTA
This sequence comes from Lamellibrachia columna, assembly GCA_963662155.1. Lineage (NCBI taxonomy): Eukaryota > Metazoa > Annelida > Polychaeta > Sabellida > Siboglinidae > Lamellibrachia > Lamellibrachia columna. The sequence continues at coordinate 24,231,989 of OY759270.1, read as the reverse complement.
GTTTTTAGTGGTCACGTTTTCTTATAATCAGTTAAAACGTTGGCCACCAATGCAATGTTGTGCTGAGGTCTGCCCCTTGAGAGGTCATAAGGACTGGACGCAGGACTGTAGGTGCGTACTTACTTCTCTCCTTTGGAAATGGGGTTCGTAATAATTTCAAATACATCACACACGTCATACATGTTGTAGTGAAATTTAAAGGTGTCTAATTGTCCTGCAATTTTCCTGGTGTCGTGTTGTCCGATGTCTAATTGACCCAGATTCCGTCTCATTTTCGCAGAATTGCCTGCATCCCGATTATGCCTCTTCAGCCGGCGTCTCACATCCGTGGGATCACAGCAGGTGGTGCAGACGAACCAGCACAATCGAACAGGGTTGTCGTCTGAAGGAACATACACACTTGAAGGGGCGTGTTCATTGAATCTATTAATTTATTAAATGTAAAATGATTTTCGTACCTGCCAAATATGTATGATTGAATTAGAATTTTTTTAAACATGTTCACATGTACCGCTGGCATTTACATGCTCGAATATAATTTGCTTTTATTTTTCCGTTCGTTATTCCTAGAAGTGGCCATCGTTTTACTGGCTCACCTGAACGAAACATAGTTCAGCTCCCTTCCCATGAATCAGGAATGTTATCCCACTTTCCGGATAGCCCACCGGCCCGGGAATCTAGCCCTACCTCCTGCCCAAGACGTGACCGTCACACCGCCAGGCCACGGCGTCAGTTATATAAAACCTGACATCTCACATTCTCCATTGTCACCCGTCAACGGTTGTCGTTTTTATTTGCCCCTTCACCTCAATTAATTTCGTTTTTATTCCTGTAACCTGTCATTATAACCCGCCGGTGTCTGCAACGTTGTCTCGCAGCACAAGCTTCGACGCCGAAGCGACAGGCCGGGAATGTGGCGAGCCAGCGACGCGACCCTTCCGACGTCGGTCGCAGTCAACATTCCGCCGACAGTCGGAGTCACGCTCCGTCTACTGAATACAATCTCGGTGGCTCTTATCGCAACATTTGATGATTGATTTATTGCCTCACTCATAATTGAACCATGCGACGTGTAGTGGAAGCCAGGACGGCGAGACTACAGTGTCGTGCTCTCGTGGATGCAGCCACAGATGACGAATGTTAATAAAACTGGGAACGATGCAAGGATCATCCTCGGCTACGCCCACCAGCATCGCTATTTTGTCTCTGGCTTCTACCAAATGTATATGTATGTATGAGCGTGTGCGCGTGCATGTATATATTTCACAGGTACGCACGCGTGTGTCTATTGTGTGTGTGGGTGGGTGTTTGTATGTCTGCGTGTCTGTGTAGGTGTTTCTGTGAATACGTGCATCTTACTCCATGTTCAGCAAACATACATTAGTTTTGTGGTCAACTCATTATTATATAACGCATACAATTTTCGTGTGAATCTCTCTCAATATCGCTGTATCACCGTGGTTTGGCAAACTCCTACGTGACCTGTACATATGCCGTTGTTGCTGCCAAATAGTTTTAAGTAAAATGTAACTCATGTCTTGCTATACGCCAAATTCAATACGCAAAACTCTGTCGACGCGTTATGTGGTAAGACGGTGGTGTTGACCGACCTGACTTCTCGCTCCACTGGCCTGCTAATGCGCTTGTTAAATCATTCCCTAAATCATATTAAGACATCTTCCTCGAGGGATTGCAATAAATTCGTCTGGGTCTATGAATGCAGTGAACCTTTCGACGTGTATCGCGTGAAATAGCCGCAGGGTGCCGCTGATTGATCACGTCAATCGCCGCCAGGGGGCGAAACTAAAACGAAGTAACGAGCGGAAGTTAAGCTATGTAGTTTAGCAACGGGATACCAGTTACTCGCAATTAGCTCTAATTAAACGTAATCAGCTACATCAATCTAATGAGTTGACTGTCGTGGGTACGTCGTCTGAAATAGCATTTGACTCACGCGTAATGTTGGTTTTGAAGTATATTTGCAATAGTCCCAAATCGAGCTACTCGACCTTTATCGTTGGTTCAGGCTACGCGCCATCTAGATGTTGCTAGCATAACAAGTCAATTTAGCTACCCTGATCTGACAATAAAATGTCACGAGTAAAACAATATGTTCGTATTGCAATAAAATAAGTTTAAAAAATCTGCACGTTTCGTAATGTCGAAAATATTAACATTTATACGTCCGTGTTGTTCATCTTCCACTCGTGTTACGAACAATGTTTACGTCCATATTTCACTTGTGTCTCGTTTTTCAACAGCAACGCCACTGCTATGAGACTTGACATTTCCAACGTTCGACTACTTTTATGAGACGGATAGGGTTTATCAATACTTAATGGCATGGTTTGTGACGTTGATGGCTTGCCTGGATGAAAACATCCAACTCGTCTCTGCAGATCGACGGGTCTAGCCACAAAACAAGTATCAGTGTGGCTATTTTTATAACCGCTTTATCTATTACGACACAAAATATGACATTGAACTTAGAGCGCTGGCAGAGCCTTATCTCCCTATAGAGCTCGTGTCTGGCGACAGACGGAGGTCTCAGGACAAGATCACGAGAGGTAATGTTTGGCAGGACACCAACAAACACTGGATGTCATTTTATTAGGACGATTGCATTGTGGAATATGATTGATATGATATAACTCACCTTCGTGGGTTAGCTTTAGACTTGCACGCGTTCACGTGTAATCAACACATCTATACACGCGGCTATATACGTCCCCCTGACGGCAGATCGAGACGAACACAGTGAGGTAATTTAACGGTCGCATTGCAATGTGGAATCGATGGATTTAACGCAACATTCAATGAAAACCGTATTCTGTCCACGCACGTGTGTTTATGGGTGAAAGTGCACGCACGCACGCACGCACGCACGCACGCTCGCACGCACGCACGCACGCACGCACGCACGCACGCACACACACACGCACGCACGCACGCACGCACGCACACACACACACACACACACACACACACACACACACACACACACACACACACATACACACACACACACTGATTTTGTTTACCCTCTACAATGACACATTAACATGCCTGAACAAACAACTTTATCCTGATAAAACACGAAGAACGCTCGCATTTGCAACATTCTCCCGTCTCATTGTGAGCTGACCAGGCAGTATTCATCTCCTAGACCACTCTCGGGCCCCCCACGGCCTGCTGATTACAGTCGGTGACCTCCTCCACGATTTCTCCTCCATAGCGGCTAGAGTATGTGTGCGTACCTGTTACATAAAGAGCTCAAGGTAAGTTTGGATAGCATGACAGTGTTTTCACACATATAAACTGCGTAGCTGAAATACGTCCAGAACTAGGCCACACACACGCACGCACGCACGCACGCACGCACGCACGCACGCACGCACGCACGCACGCACGCACGCACGCACGCACGCACGCACGCACACACACACACACACACACACACACGCAAACACACACACACACACACACACACACACACACACACACACACACACACACACACACACACACACACACGTGTGTGTGTGTGTGTGTGTGTGTGTGTGTGTGCGTGCGTGCGTGCGTGCGTGCGTGCGTGCGTGCGTGCGTGCGTGCGTGCGTGCGTGCGTGCGTGCGTGCGTGCGTGCGTGCGTGCGTGCGTGCGTGCGTGCGTGCGTGCGTGTGTGTGTGTGTGTAATTTTGACAGTGGACAAACGCTGATAGCTCGCGTATCAACACAGTGGTTAATGGCTATTCGGCAGAACGCATCAACATATCAAAATCACTCATCGGGCTGGGTCGAAATTAAGGGGTTCGGGTGATTTTTTTTCTATGAAATAAAAACGAAGTATATGCTGTTTTCACGATTTTCTTGGACCATGTCAGTTAACTGGTGTTTAATGTATTGTGAAAGTTAAAATAACATAGTTGACGTTGTCCAGAAAACGCTATAATGGCATCCAAATGGCAAATGTTACTGTGGTCTCAGGTCATTACTACATGACACACACACGTATTAAGCCGATAGACTTTCTCCACAAGTATTTGACATTGCTGACAGAACTTCACGCATGCACTGAACGGCAAAATTAATATTGATGTACAGATAAAGGTAAGCTTACATTAAAAACGCGTACTTCATTAAAACACATTTGGGCGCTTAATATCAACATACATGTAATAATAATAAATATATACAAGTTCACATATATATATATATATATATATATATATATATATATATATATATATATATATATATACATATAAGTTTTTATTATATAATATGAGTTTATGTTAAAGAACAATCACACTCTGTACTTTTAATGCAATTGTCTTCGTGGGGACACTACCGCTGAAGCCACAGTTTACTAAGTCGTATAATATATAATTAGTTTCATGAACAATGAAGTAGCTTAGTAACACACGATAACGTATACATATTGAAGCTGCAAGTAATTCATTTCGTCGACCGGCCAGCGGTGCCAATGTGTCGCTCGTTGACACTAAAGTAACGTTAATATATGCAAGGACATGAACATAAAGATGACACACACAAGTCAACTACTTCAGTATGCCATGTCTGGTTCTGTGATGCATTCAGCATACGTTCGGAAAAACCCACGAGGAGGATATTACGTAATGTTTATGACATGTTTATTGTTCTTGTCACGTACGCAGTACATGCACCGTAACGTAAATGTAAATATATTTGCCGGTGTTTTTACTGGAAACTTAACAGCGCCGGGCATGATATTGCATAATAATATAATATGATTTTACGACAACAAAGGTCTTTACGTATAAACATGACAGTTTTAGTTCACACTTTAAAATTTACTGTTGATTGGATACCATTTCTGTATTATTTGAATTATTATTGAAAGTGATCAATACATTAATATTAGTTTTAACGTGCCGCATATATTTCCTATTTAAACAGCCGACAAATATGTGATCATACAGCATAGCTCCAAAACCAGGCCTCTTGTTTCGCTTTACCACATGCATACAGGCTACGGACGAGTTCCCGGAAGTCCACGCATTAGTTGGCTGGCCTAAGCGAAGCGAGTACGACGCAGGTAAAATGCACACAGGCCGCCTTGTGCCACCAATGGACCGTATTGTGAACGTGGTTAGCAGGAGACGGCTGACTTAGGAGTCTTCCCCGTCTCCATAGCGCGTCTTTTTACAGCAGCTTTCCGTGTGTTTTCTCTGCGCGACCCGTGCGTCTGCGCGTTCGTCGGCGTCGACAGCTCCATCTCGCACAGACCAGCTGTCGGCCCACGCCAGCTTCTGTATCTGGACCGCTGCTGCGTCAGTTTGTAACTTTAAAATGCTTATTCTAGCGTAGTGGCTTGACGGCAGAATTATTAGTTTTTTCTTCCTCGTGGTTCTCTTTATGCAGAGTTGAAGCCGACTAGTTATTTTACTGATGTACGGCTGTTGTTCTTTTCCACTTCTCCCTATCAACAGCCTATTCCCTCCACCTGTAACACTCCTCCGCCTTGCTCTCATCCATCTTAACGCGTTCTTCCCATATGAATTATGGTCTTCCCTTTTTTCTGAGGCCTCACTGTTTTACCTCACTGTTTCACTCTCTCTCTCTCTTTCTCTCTCTCTCTCTCTTCTCTCTCTCTCTCTCTCTCTCTCTCTGTCTCTCTCTCCTCTCTCTCTCTCTCTCTCTCTCTCTCTCTCTCTCTCTCTCTGTCTCTCTCTCCCTCTCTCTCTCT